>JAUELC010221472.1:0-10636 GCA_031471745.1 Cryptochiton stelleri | reverse complement strand
TCTCAAATAGGCGTTTAATAAGGTAGAAGAGTAAGTTACCAGCATAGTATTTAAAGAGGATTATTAACAGTGCACTCAGTCTGAAATCATTAATGGCACTCGCAGGCCAATAACCTCATGTATCCGGTTTATAATCAGCTATTCGTGTTGTGTACTATCCTGGTGTATTGTCACTATGCGTAGGTCTATACAGTTGTTTTGATAATGATTTGTTTGTTTGTTTGTTTGATTGGGGTTTTACGCCGTACTTCAGGTTATTTCACTCATATGAAGGCGTGCCAGCCCAATGGGTGAAAGAAACCACCCCCGACGCTACTGGCAACAAACAATGACAAGATACAAGACACTTACTTGGCGTCCTGTTATGTCTTATGATTGTCTTGTATCTTGTCATTGTTTGTTGCCGGTGGCGTCGGGGTGGTTTCCTTCACCAATTGGGCTGAAACGCCGTCATATGAGTGCAATAGCCTTAAGTACGGCGTAGAACCCAAATCAAACAAACAAACAAACAAACCTTTTATCAACTTATTCAGTTTTTCAATTCGGGGAAAAAAAATAAGTGCCACGCCCTACCAGTATCATAAATCGTTGTCTGAATTACTCTTCCTGAACTTGATATTTGTGAATGGCAGCTGTATATTTAGAATAAGTTCGAATATAGCCAATCACAGCATCCTGTTGACCTGGACATGTCATAAGGCCTTCGTGTTAATACACCACCCACTTGGCCAATCATACTGATCGGGAAATCCGGGTTCAAATGTTTTTGCACACCATTCAGCTCCTTATACGGAGCTATTGTCAGGTCATCTATAAAACGAAAAAAAGGGCACCTATGGATCCAGTCGATAGTCAAACTTCCGAGACAGTTTACATACAATTAGTTCTTCAATCAGTGGGAATCGGAATACAATAAATCGAGCAATGGAAGGAGAACAGCCTCGTAAGATGTCCGTACTTTCCATAACCTGTGTCAGGGTAGGTAATCCTTATTTCTCTTAGTAAATAACATGAGTTATGTCCCGTGAACTGGTCATTACATAGATATGCATTTCAGCATTTCATAGGTCTGAATACCTTTCTCTTGTATTGAATATCGTTTATTTTAATATGGTATTTTAACGAAGTGATTTACTACACACTATTCTTGATTTGTATGTGTGTTTTGTATACGTTATATCATGTTTCAATTGAAAACTTACCTATCAAGGTTGTCTTCGGATAGCCAAGCGTCTCAGATTTAATGTTTAGTGTTACTTTGTATAAGGTCCTAACGTTTTGTGTTATTGCAAATGTTTCAGAGTTATAAAAATACATGTCTTAAACAGAATTTTACAATTCAACTTGTGTTAAGGATGTCCCTTGCATATGGGATTGTTTATAAGCCAGCTGTGTAATCAATAGAGGCCGGCTATTTCATTACTTTCTTAGCTTCTCACTCATTTAACGGCGATAACGAGATCAGTTACGATGTAAAGACATGAATTGTGAATTGTGTATATTGATGTGGCCAGGCAGCGCACATAATTAAGAGCTAAAATGGCAACCTATGTTTCGGAATGCTGCGCTCGTTTTGTTTGTTTGTTTGATTGCTGTTTAACGCCGTGCTCAAGCGTATTCTACTTATATGTCGGCAGTATACACCAACATTAAACACTAACACATCTATAAAACGTGACGCGTTTGCTCTGTTGGAAAATTAATATTCCTCCAGTGTTAAGTGGAAAGACAGCATGATTGTGCTTGGAACATGCTGCCCTACGGCGCGCCCGATGTGTAGTTTCGAGCAAGCATATAATGCATTCGAACGAGGCTCGTTCAGCTGCTAGTCATGTCATCATCCACATCAACTTTGTTAACATATTTATATAAAACATTTTATTGATATAATTGAAAACCGCGAAGACGTTTGTAACAAAGTATAACATATATATATTTGTGTGTGTTTTTTTTCTGTTCCCAGGAGATGGCCACTTGCGCTATGGGCATTGGAAACTTTCGAAACATTGCGCTGGCATATCTACAAGACGTTTTGCTCAATCTTGAAAATGTAAAAACTAAAATTAACTGTCGAAGTACGAAGTTTAAATCGGAGCGGGAACTGCCGGCGATTACTTCAGTAGACGTGTCTTCGGTGAAGGGCCACGTCGAACAAAGGTTAGGGGGCATTTTTTCCCCAAATGACTCTAAATTCAATCTGGTGTCTGATTATTGTGAAGCCATTGTGACGGCTGACACTTGCACCGAAATCTACAAAACTCTCCTTCGTCTTTCATCACATGTGGAACAAATCGTAATGGACTGGGGTGTTTCAGACGAACTCTTTGTTGGAATTATTCCAACACAACACGAATATTCTCTCATTGAGATAGAACTTGATAATATTGTAAACAGAATAAACATCAGCTGGAATAAGAATACTCTAGCATGTGATACAGTTACTGCTGTCTCTAAGCTAGCTCAGAAGCTGCGGCATGAGAAACGTCAGCCAACACCTGCAGAATACCTGGCCTTCCAACTGGCGTATTGCAATATCAGAAAGGGGAAGTCAATGAACCACGAAGGTATGCGCGGACTTGGCACTCCAGGATTCCGTCCTCACGCTCAGACATACATGTCCCTTACTGACCCTGGAGATGGCCATGTACTCGGCACAACCAGATTTGATGACTGGATGAAGGGAGCTATTGTTCATGTGGAACATCTCGAGAGACCCAACCATCTTCCTCGAGAAAAGATAGAATCTTACAGAATCCCTTCCTTGTATGATTTTACTAAAGTCAGACTTCACGTCGGCATAACCGCTCCAACCACTTACTTCGTAGGACGTAGAGTAAAAGATTCGGGCTCTTTCGATGACGATTTCTTGAAATTGGTCAACATCACGGCGGCCTCCGCGTCTGCTGCCTTTAATCAAGGAGCCGCTGAATGTAAAGTTGCCATGGAAGGTCTATCCACGACCCAGGCCATCCGTTATATGCATGCTCTACGGGGTCAGGTGCAAAGATCGAGGAAACAGTTTCTGTCAGCGGCTTGGAACCTCAATCAAACTGTTCTCGACGATTATAACAGAGAACCTGCTAAACAGCTAGACGAGAGAATGGACATCGCCATCCGAGCCATCGAGATCACATCCATCGGGGGCTTTGACAAAGTAACATGGGACGGCGCCAGTGACACCTACCCATCTAAATGTATCATGTTTCAACTGAGTTTTGAAGAAGCTTTAACTTTAGTCCATGAAGCTCATCTCCGCGGTTTGATTACATATTTCTCGGCAGGGTTTAAATTCGATGAGATCAAGCACGCCGTGTTTGCAGGCGTTGATGGTATTGGTATCGGTGGTGCGCAGGTCTTACGGTTCATGGACAGTGAAACAGGTATGCACGGACCGTACACCGAGGAAAATATCCCTCGTATTTTGGCTAACAGAGACGAAGCTGGGAAGTCGGTACGTGGACGAGGTGTGCATCTCTTAGCTCGCTTGGATACGATGTTCTTTGAGGGCTCGATCACCTCTGATCAGAACTTACTTAGGTATGAGCTCTACACCGCCTTGTTGATCAAGAATGAGAAGCGAATTGATGACTTGATCTCAGAGTTGTCAGGTGTGGTCTCTTTACCCGACGAAGGCAATTCCCCTATCATTAATGCCGCTAAACGAATAGTTGAATCTGGCTCTCCTCTCCTGGCTAAGCATGCCAAATCTCAAGATCAATGGGACGTTTTCGTGGATCAGATAAAAAATCTGATCTGTGACGAGGACGAGGATGACGTTGCGGAAGAATATGAAAATGAACCCTGGATAACGTTCCGAAAGAAGTACAGGCAATGGCAGACATCAACCCACAGATGCGTAACACGCCAGAATAGTTTCACAACTAACTACAAATGTTATTAATAGATATCTTCTATTTGAAACTTCGAAAAGAACTTTACTAATTGATACTCTGGAACAAAAAATGGGAATGGGAATGAAAGAGTAACCATTGACTTTCATAGAAATCCATAAAATATTTTCCTAGCATTTGTTTGATTGTTTTGTTACCTTTTGAACCAGGCATTTACATGTCTTTGTTATACTTGGTTGTGTTTGAAATCTATTAAATCATTTACACGCCTGGTCACGATTCATGACTACGTTTTATCACCATTAAGTATATTGTATTAATTTAATACTCTGTCTCAGCCACTGTTTATGTATGTAAATGCTTTAGTTTTAATTTATTTTGTCTTGTGTCATGCACTTTTTGTAAATACACGTATACCATGTAATTGATGGCCTCTGAGAGGAATTTGATAGGGAAGTATAAAGTTTCTTTTGTGGCCCTTCCCTTCTCCATTAGCTGCTGGTTTTTTAAAACATAACAATATCCGAGATCCTAGAAAGTGATCGGGCTCCCGTTACCAGCGGGTTCCGGGCACGACGTACGTACTGCACCCCCTCGCATATAGGCCCTGGTGGGATTTCACAAGGCAATGTGTGTTTTATTTGTGAAAGTTTTGGTGCATTTTTCTTGTTTCGTTCATTGGAGAACATTTGTGTCTTTGTGTCTACTACCTTGACCAATTATGACTATGTATAATTATATATGTGTTGTGCCTGTAACCCAAAAGCCACGGGTTCGAATCCCGGTGGAGGCAAGCAAATTTTTCTCTCGTCATTTATAAATAAATATATATGTATATAATTCTATTACGTAGAGTAGAATAACAGTGACTGTGATTCATGGTGCCTTCATTGATATCGACAGAAGTCTATAAACTTTGTTATGAATAATAATGTACTTTATATTGTCTGCGTTTAACACAATGAACTTTACCATTTATCCAGCGAAAAACGTAATGAAATGAAATGAAGCCAACAGGAATGAGTTTTTATAAACACGGACATTATGAATCTAACTTATTATCTACAGCTTAGCGTTGTTATAGCCACAGCTAGGAATGATCCCTCATATACTATAACATAACGAAAGAAGAAAAATTGTGTTTTTAATTGAACAAAAAGACAAATATGGTTTTGTTCACAACACAAGCACCACTTTTCTAATGTTGCATATTTTTGTCCTGAAAGTATAGCTATGTATTATTCGCTGTATTTTTCACGAATGTTTTTTTAATTATGCTTGCCTTGGAAAATTTGAACAAAAATATACTGTATATATTCATTTATATTTTATAAATGTATAGAGAAAGAAACATGTGCATGCAACACAGCATATATGATACTGATAAATTGTTGTTATTTATGTTTTTGCCATATAGGCTGGGGCAAACTCTCTGTTCTGTTGGTATACGGCAGTGGCTATGATATAATATAACTTCCTAGCTTTGTATCAAATAACACATTTTCATTTAATGTTTAATAAATAAATCGAATCGACACGGGCTAATAATGCGTGTCACGTGGAGAGAAAATAACAAGTACAGGACATCCGTTGAATGAACTGCCAATGGTGCTGCAGTAGTCCGCCAGTAATACAAAAGAAATGATTTACATTTTAGCTTCGTCTTGTTTGTTAGTTTTGAAATATAATTATGAACAATAAAGTTGTGCTTGGTTACCTAAGGTGTATGTGTTGTGTACAACTATTTTCTGGGACCGGTTAAACTATACAGGCCTACGATTTTCTTTAGACTAAATCCATTGGAAAATCAACCTGGTCACACTGATTCGCGTGAAATAATTATTGTGTCGTTTAGAAAGAAGCCACTGGTTATATTTCCGTTATTTTCGGATAACACTCTCCGAGGACCAGTTCAGAAAATGTTTCAACTTTATTAGACACGTATTGGACGACTGAGTTGACTGATTGTTATATGTAACCGGCATCTGGAACTCCATTTAAAGATATTATTATATAGTAGAGTAAAGTTACGA
The DNA here is from genome assembly GCA_031471745.1 of Cryptochiton stelleri. Lineage (NCBI taxonomy): Eukaryota > Metazoa > Mollusca > Polyplacophora > Chitonida > Mopaliidae > Cryptochiton > Cryptochiton stelleri. The sequence continues at coordinate 4,752 of JAUELC010221472.1, read as the reverse complement.
CTCCAATAATAGATACACATGGATGCATGGTGATTCAATATTTCGGTTTATTGTAAAACCATTGTTAAGAATGAAAAATATTAATAGTTTTCACCTTCTCTCGAGTTGTATAGAGGTTATCCATAACAACTCGAGATTAAGATCCATTAAAAAAACTTGTCTCTGAGAGTTTATCTAGGAAATGAGATGATTTATCGATTTTTGTATTAATCGTCATCCCTGTGCCAGTGTGATTATATTTAGAAATATAATAAAGTCTATTATATATACAGTTAAGCGCAGTGCTGCTACATTTCAGGCGGAATTATCTCCCCTTCACTATATTGTAGCCGCTAAAATCAAGCACCTCTGACAAGGCGACAGTCTGGTGTGAACAAATCAACTCTATAGGCCATATTTGGGAAAGTTTGATTATCAGTTTGTTCGTTCACTACATAGAAGTTATTCGCGTTAGAGTTGCAACAGTGCAATCCTTACAGCAAACGTTAGCGGGAAATGAGATGACATGCGCTAATGAAGTGCCTCAAACGGCACTCCTGCCTCAAACTAGTAGGCCACAGATTACTATGATTTTTCCATAAGCCGTAATGTTAACGTTTGACCTTATTACTGACTCCCAAACCTTTGTGGGAAGAAAACCTCTGGCAATTACCTTAATCTGTCTTTCGCAAGCTCCGATTAAAAAATCTGACAGGGGGTCACCAGTGTATTTCCAAACTACAGAATGTCACAGCTTATAGGGGTCATCCGAGGTCATCTGCAGGATGGAAGAGCAGCCGAATAACATATCAGTCAACTGTAGTCATGGACCAAATTTGACATATATACACTAATATAACACAGTGACCATAAACCCTAACTCAAATGCTCCAAACCGATACCCAAAAAAGTGGAGAGAAAAAATAAAGAGGAAAAAATGCTTTTAATTGTAAGAACTACTTTTACGGAAGTTGTTATGGTGGACTGTTTTCAGCAGTCACGAATGATGGCCGGGCACCATGTAGGCTAGGCATGCCTGAACGCTTGGTGCTTCGCGCTTTAGAGAACAACCTGGGCAAACAACTCCAAATAACGGGAATAACTGTTACGATTGATCGCATGGTCGATGTTAAAACGATTCGAGTTTGGAATGATCAATGTTGTTTGCCTGGGCGACGGTTAATTTGAGCTATCAATTAACCCGGGTCAGAATTATAATCACCTGCAAGTATCTGCGCCCACCACAACAAAGGTTAAACAAGTCGCACCATGGGTAAAACCACAAATCCCGAATTCTGACCCAGTGAAGACTGCAATTTTCTTTGTACATAAAGCACTGGCACAGGGACGCTAAAGGAGCATCGTTTCTAAATATTTCTAAAGATTAACCTTCCTGACACAAAGTTGCGATTTATGAAAAAAATCGATCCGAGAAAAATGCTTTAAAAATATGGTTTGTTTCCGTTTACTTGCTCACGCTTGCATCTCCACATAAATTGTTAGAGCAATGACTGGCTGGCCAACTGGGATTTTGTGACTGGATAGGGTTTTGGGTCGGTCCGTTATTATAGTGACGAGATACGAATGCGATGTGAGTTAAATAACCTTAACTGTGACGTTAAACACCAGACAAAATCAAACAAAATCAATTGTAACAAGGGGAAAAAAAAGACTAATTTGTGTCCCGCTGATCACAATCGTTCTATTCATCGATCAAGCACATATCGATAATCGTATTTCTAGCTTAGTGTTTTACGTGGTTTGTTGAGTCTGTTTCAACTCCACTTACCACGTTACTGTAGAACACTTTCCTTATCACTAATTGTAGTTTATTTCGGCGAACATTTAAAATATGCTATAGCGATGAAATCCTTCAATATATTTACGACTATAATTGTATCCCAAGGCTTTGAATGAGACATCTCTGAACCATTCCTAAGCGCATGGAGGACCAATAAGGGATATGCTCACGTATCGGAAGAGAACAGTTCCGACAGTTCCGAGTCAGAGACCAACATACACAGCCACGAGTGTTAGATCTTCTCTGGTCACGCTGACCCCAGTCGCTTTATTTCCTGGTCATTCCTATATCGACCAGACCATTTGATGCTATATAATATATGCCTTACTGCTCTTGTCAAGAGGATGGGATTGTAGATAGAAGAACCATGGCTTATTGTTACGGCGTTTAAATATTAACATGAAATCTACAAATATGTCCTTCGTGGGAAATTAGTTTAAGCAATCGGCATGTCTTGACGGTCTTGTACTAATTCGTCTATCTCTAGTATCTTCGTCACCTTCGAGTGTCGGATTTTATGTTTTGAATGAAGTAGACCTACTTATTGTTTGGAGATTAACGTCATACTTATGGTTATTTCACTCTTGTCAAGGTGTCCCAGCTACACTACTGACTGAAAACCCCTTCCCGGGACACTGGCAACACACACTGAAAATTAAATACAATACAATAACTGCTGACTGTTTATTTTACATGTTCGACGTTCAAGTTTTCTGGGGCGAGAACATACAGCTAAACAATCGCAACCTTCTCGCCCCAGCAAAGGCATAGAGTGTTAGTCTGTCTCGTCCTGGGTGGGGCCGCGAATGGCCATATATATTCCACTGTTCATTTTGTAATGAAGACAAACATCTTAAAGACATGTTTTCGTGATACCAAATATATATAACGACCGCTAGTTTAACGTTGACGACTTATGTAGCTTTCATGGCAAGTCATTAGGCAAAAGTCGGAGGCTGGAGGCAAGGCGGAAGATCCCATTTCCGGAAAAAGGTAATCTAGATTGCAGCGTGAACAAGTTGACACACATATAGTTGGGTTTCTTTACCTAAGGTAGTCTCCCCATGATTAACAATACATGTGTAGACACGTTTTGATATGGTCTGTTCTCTACCTACGAACATAGTCTTATGGTTTGTCCTGATAAACAACTGTTTCAGCGTTCATAAGATGAATATCTGAACTATTAAGGCCCATTGATGCTGAAGGCGAACTCAAACGATACCAGACGGCGGTGGTCGCATTGAATTGCCAAACTGCAATTTGAATGAAACCGTTTATGCATGAACGATACCGTGACGGCGGTGGTCGCATTCTATTACTCAACTTCAATTTGAATGAAGTTGTTTATTCTGCACGCGAACGATACCGTGACGGCGGTAGTCGCATTACATTACTCAACTTCAATTTGAATGAAGTTGTTTATTCTGCAAACGAACGATACCGTGACCGCGGGGTTCGCATTACATTACTCAACTTCAATTTGAATGAAGTTGTTTATTCTGCACACGAACGATACCGTAACCGCGGGGTCCGCATTGGATTGCTCTTATTCTTCTTGAATGAAGTCGTTTATTCTGCATGTGAACTATACCGTGATCGCGGCATCCGCGAGGGTCACATGGAATTGCTCAAGTGCAATGCTAATGAAGTTGTTTATTGCGCATGCGAACATGAACATGGCCTAATTTCTTTGTGCCCAGAAACCCCACTGAGATTGCCTCCATATCTATTTTTAGGAAAGGTACGAGAGAACAAATCAGAGAGCAATGGGTATGCACTAAAATATATCTTTGTACGCGTCGAAATCTCTTTCGAGTTCGCTTTTTCACACGAATTTTCAAGATTAGATGCAACTACTCAAATATTTCAGATAAGAATATAGATTAAACCAAGCAGTTGCAATTTGACATAGGTCCTATATACAGGTTATCAAAAATCTTAAGCAAGTCTTACACTTATTAATAGAATTATCAAAAGTTGGTAAAATATTATAGGTGTTTTTGATTACACAAACCATGTTGTATAAAGGTCAGCTGACTTTAAAACATGACAATTTGTTGTAAAGAATTGATTTTATGGTGAATAATAAACCCCAATAAGAATAGTTCACACCCCACGGCAGTGCTTCTGTTCTGTGTTGATGTCGTCATGAGTAATGACGTCATAGTGATGACGTCATGCGTTATGACGCCATAGTGTCTGTTTTGATGCGGTTTGGTCTGGGAAGTGGTTGTTGGGCTCCATCGCTGATAAGGATGAAGCATGTTGACCACCGTATATACTGAAACAAGGGTTGCTTCGAGTGAGGTGGTTAAAGTAGAGTGAGAGTAGTGTTTTCGGTTGTAATCATTCCAGGAATGAACCGACTACACGACTGAGAGGGGTGTTAGTGCATATTATGCATAGACTCGTAGGTTGAACGACTAAACGCCGTTAAGATATGTCCATGAATAGCCATGGGGTAGCCAATAAGTCAAAGACCAGAGTAATCACCCTTTTGCCCTTGCACTGTGACTATTGATAGAGATGTACTTTAGACCAGACCTTAGAAATTCGTAATGGGGTGTTGTGGGGTTGGCTGGGTTGTCTTCCCAGGATCCTTTGGGTTCGTGATCTCGCGTAATTGTCGAGATGTGAGTGCTGTGTTGAGTGGGTGTGGTTGTGGTGGGTCATGGAGTGCAGCGTGCACTGGGTTGACCTTGAGTGTGTTGAGACATGTTCGACCTGTGACGTCATGGGGTATGACATCATGAGCTGATGGGTGGTGATGACCCCACGATCGTCTGCTCAATCCAGAGGAGCGATAGAGTGATTTTAAGTGTGTGGGGGTTTAATGTTGGTGTTTACAAAATAAAAATCGGCTCCACACTACAGAATAAGTAAGGCCGCACCCCATGGGCCGTCCTCCTGCTCCGTGTTGATGTTGCATGGGTGATGATGTCATAGTGATGACGTCAGTGTCTGGTTAT
>JAUELC010221252.1:0-10637 GCA_031471745.1 Cryptochiton stelleri | reverse complement strand
TGGGAATAGTGAACACGCAGCTTTAACAAGTTTCGGACTAGTGAACCGTCGGACTAGTCAGCCTTCGGACTCGTGAACCCGTCACCCAAGTTTGCAACTCATGGACAAGCTTATCCTGAACTTATGATATTCACACCATACATTGAATATTGTGGCCATAAATTATATTTGTTCCAAGTTTGAAGTTAATCGGTGAATTTGATTTGAAGTCATTGTGTTCATAACAGATACAGGCGTGAATATTTAATCAAATAAAATATGGGGGCCATATAATTTTGTGTGCAATTTGGTGGAATGAAATCCCATCCATGATGTAAACAGGAGAAAGCTACATCCCAAGTTTAAAGTTAATCGGTGAATTCGATTTCAAGTTATCGGGGCCTTACAGGCTTGAATATTATAAAATACGCATATGGCGGCCCAATATGTGTGCGGAATTTGGTGGAATGCAATCCCATCCGTCGACTTAACAGGAGGAAGCTACATTCCATGTTTGAAGTTAATCGAAGAATTCGTTTTGAATTTATCGTGTTCACAACACGTAGGACGGACCGACAGTCGGACAGACAGCATTTATAAGCTCCCCCTCCCTTCTAAAGTAGTGATGGACAATAGAATGTCGCCAGTCCGTTCCCCAATTATAGCCGTTCTAGTCATCTAAAGTAAAATTGCAATTATTCTCGCTTGAGTACGCTGTATAATTTGACTCAGCTCTTTTAACGAGATTTTTGTTCCAGCTATCTCAGGTAAAGTAGGAATGAATCGCATCAAAAACATTGAAGCATTTTACTCAGCTCTTAAACGTTTTCAATATTTTAAAAGAAACTATACAGTTTGAAACAAATATCGGTTGGAAAAAAATCAACCGCAATTTATCTAAACTGTTCTTGCAGGTAGTAGCTTGCTGTGCCCCCTGGACTAAAGGCAACGCGAGGTCGATTGGTTTTGATTAAGTACAATGTTAAACACAAAACAAACACACATGTACGCATATTATTCACGAAGAAGGTATACAGATTAATTTTCACATTTTTATTTCACGAACACTGTAAATGATATCAGTAAACAGGAGGTTGAATCTTATGGGATTAAAATTCAATTTGATACCCCAAATGGGTGGTATAACATCTTTAACAGAATTATGGGTTGACCTTCGGTAAAAACTTGTTATATGGATCGGATTGACATTCTTTGCTTCAGCTTTTTTTATATATTTTAAACAGGGTGTTAATCTTGTCATGTAATTTAAGTACGTAACCTAATTTCACAGAATCGTGAGAAAAAAAGAATAATTTGGACATGTTCTTTATATTGATGTTGGTCCTAGCTGTTCTTAAGAAGCCATTACGTTAATCAGTTTAACGCAGAGGAAAGTTTTCTTCGGGGAAAACTTAATGGACAGATTTGTTTATAAAGTACGATGTCTAATCAATTTATACGTGCGATGCTTTGAAGTTGCGTTATAATTTCCCGTAGACAAAATGATGACGGACACCTTAGGAAATCCTTTCTAGAAGTACTGCCTTGTCTCTTTTCCAGAATCGTTATAGCGGTGTATAAAATTATAAATCTTATTTCTGTTTGAAAACAACAGACATTCGGTTTGTATACCATAAAGATGCCTATGTGACGTAGCCGTGTCGGTATAAGACTAGACTCCCCCCGCCCCCACATCTACCCACAGGACATCAAACTTTCACTTGACATACATCGCCAATTATTAAAATAATTTTGGGGGAAATATCCTCTTTGTTTTCACTTAATTCAGAAATAGCTTCGTGGCACCAAGCACTGGCTTGTCCAGTCATGTGGGTTGTACGACAGCAACATAGTTTCGGGAATTCTCTGATTGTCTCTTGACAACATGATAAATTTTACAATTGTAGTGTATGAAAATGTCATCAACAGGTTGGAGATTTGTGTCTCCATGGTTACATGACATGTTTTATATTTTGCAAGAATCAAATTGATACAGAAACTTTTTTTCTGACGAAATAATCGTCAAGTATATTTGAGTACCCGTAATCAATGCCATAGTATATCCTGGTCCTTTTTTCAGCCCTCCGACTATTGGTGCCTATCATTTGGACACAGACAGGACGTCCGACGTCGTGTCAATGTCCAAATGATGAATATCAATAAATGGGGGCTTTTGAAAAGGACTAAGTATATCCATATATTCTTCCCACACCAATACTGAAAATAATCAATGTAACAATACTGTCGCTGCATGCGTGGCGTCACACTTTGTGAATTCCTTCCGCGGCATTTATAGTCTACCTTCAACATTCACTGTATAATTTTCTACATTTCTATCAATTAAGACCAGGCCATCATACCACAAAACTGAATTACATGATCCATCATACCACAAAACTGAATTACATGATCCATCGGACCAGAAAGATCCATTTAACACATCATTCCATCTACTTCACGGCAATGTCACGTAACGATCAGTAGTTAGCAACTATTCCGATAGCCGAGAAGAAAAGAAGTACCGTTTCAAGGTTTATCAACAAAGCATGTGATCAGATGTGTTACTGACACCAGTGCCCAGTGATTAAAGCGACCACTGTCTAAAAGGGAACTTTGAATTTCGTACCACGGTGGCGTAAAATGAACTTGAGAACGGCGTTAAACCGTAATCATTCAAACAAGTCAAAAAAACAAGGTATTGAAAATATTTTGTACACCAGGATTTCCAATGATATAGGGAAGGAAGACATTTATAGTTTGTTGTTGTTTTACGTCGTACTTACCCGTTATTTTACTCATATGATGGCGTGACAGCCAAATGGGTAAAGGAAAACACCCTTGCAACAACTGGTAACAAACAATGACGAGGTACAAGACAATTTAAGGGCGCTAATTATACACGTCGTGCAATAAGAGAAAATTTACAATACAAGACACGACGCCACAACAAATCAGAATCATGATGCCTCTACGCTCAGAAAGCACCAGAGGAGAAGACATTAGAGTTCGCCAATGTTATTTTTTGTTTCCGTTTGGGAGGCTTCAAGAACAGTCCCATTCTATTTCCAGAACGACGAAAAGGTGTACTTTAAAGCTTAAGCTAGAACATAAATATCCAAGCTGCGATTACTCTTAATATAAAGAACATAAAAACGTTTTTCCAGGAAGTGTTTGCATTTAAATCCTGGATTGAAACAATTGTGTGTGATGGTATAAACATTCTCTGTATGCTTTGTGTTAGAAGCTAAAGCACAGCTAACCGTACTTTCAATAGGGGAAATGTTCAATTAATGTTAATTAATTAATTCAAACAACACAAGGTTTTTTTTTAGCGTTTAGATCAATCTTAACATAAAGTGATGCATGCTGTGATGTTGACTAGATAAATAGCAAGTTGATCTGGGATGGTACATGTATTTGAAGACGTCATATCAACATCCATAACAATCAGATACATCCTTTCGAATTGGCAAGCGGTTTTCGTTTGACTATGAATCACATGTTATCTTTGTGTTGGGTGTTTTTAACACTTGAGCTTATGCAACCTACGTCATGAGGGTATTGTGTGTCAGATCGGAATAACAGTGTCTAAACATGTGGCGAGCTGGTAAGCCAAGAGTGTTGTTTGGAGTTAATATACTTTTTATCAGTGTTCTATCATCAAAGAAGATAGCGGGAAGTTCGCCGGTGGCCTCGGAAATCGCGTAGTTTTACAAAGTTGTCATACCAGGGAAATAGACTTGATTATGACATTAACATAAACCAACCATTGGATAGATTGATAATTTGCTTAGTGTCCATGGCCAAACAGTCGTTTCTCCAAACACTTAATACTCAGCTGGAACAAGCGATATAGGGCCTATATTTGCACCCTTAAAGTCACATAGGCGCCGAGCATTACGGGTTTTCTTTTCAACAAATTCTCATTGCCTCGATTTTCATAAAATTGGTTGTTCATAGATTAAAACAGTTATGTTCAAATAAATAAACAAATTCAATGGGTACAAGGCTTGTACGAGACCGGAGAACTTCTGTCATAAATCGTATTCAACGAATAGAGGGCTGGCCATGTTCCTCATATGTAGGCTACCTAGAAAGCCTTTGAAGCACCGTGGTGAATAGCCCTGTATGTACGACTCAACATTTTGAATCTTGAAGGGGCGGGGTCAATGACCGTTGACTAGGACGCGAGTTGCGTCAGTATATAAAAAACGTGACCCATAATCTGCCAGAACTTTTAGTAACTCTTCAGATAGGATCTTTAGACACACACAAAGAGCATAACCAAGCCCGATTTGTAATTTAACCCAGAAACATTACGGAAACATTACGTTTTTTATTTAATTGATTCCTTGGTATTTAAAGCCGTGCTTAAGGGCATTTCACTTATATGACGGCGGTGTATTCCAAAAATAAATATCCACATTAACACAACATTAAAATGAGTTTTGCTTCGTTGAAAAATTAATGTTCCTCGGGTGCTAAGTAAAGACAATGACTGTGCTTGAACCATGCTACCATATGCCAGAGGGCCGATCGAGTCCGTCTTGTTTTTGTGATACGATATTATTCATTTATGTAAACTCAATCGCAGTGTATGATCAGTCGTGTAAATTGTGGTATTTTGTGGACTATGGACTGACAGCTGATCCATCCCAGACAAAGGTTAAACGGTTATTGTCGCCGTAATGACAGACATAAACCATATTCCAAGAGAAAGGCTTACATATTCGTGTCCAAACAGTAGACTTCGGGTGGCTGGTTGCATACTATATAGACATTGGCCAGTAGTATATAGAGAGGTAGACTCCCGTTATACTTATGTTTTCTTTTCCTTTAAACATCATCGTTGGTCAGAGTAGATAGTCTATACATAGCAGTTCCGAACAATGGTGCACTGGTTGTTTAGAAAGCTTTTATCTTGTTCGAACCAGATTGGTCATTAAATTGTATGGTGGACTTTTCATGCCAAAATGATAGTACCTTTGTCACCATTATTAAGTCGTAAAAATTAGCAACAAAATAGTGCGTAGCTTAATACACTGTCACAAAATTATTATGAAAGATTTTAATGAATATTCATTGAATAATAGTTAATATTGCGAAGACAAAAAACAAGTGGCATGTAAAGTCCACCATATAAATAAATGACAAGTTTGAGTCTCAGAAGATTTTTCAACTATTATTCAACTATGGACTTGGCTTTTAAAACTTCTTAATACAGTTTATCTTTTAGGCTAATATTATTTTTCTGTTTTTTCAACCTTTAAACGAAACGCAAAAATTAAAAGTGGTTTCACACAGCCGGTTATATGACGACTTTTCAATGCCGATGTTTGGTTGAAAACCGTTAAGAAACTTTCGTAAAGCCACCTTGCGACTTCCGTAGTCCACAAAATGGCACCATTTTCAAGACTATCGTGTGCCACAAAAGGATTAACAATTTTACATCAATAACAAATATCAGAAGGAGCAGATGTTTTGGCGAATTTTAGCCAGTATTTTTCCCCAAAAGGTCAATAAAGGATTCATGAAGAACATTGATATGTCACAAAATAGGTATTATAATTAAAGCCAAGAGTCCAGAATGTTCATGACTTGTTCATGTAATGAAAATTTTCATTCATATCAATGTAGTTTCCCATCCTCATAAACAAAACAACAAAAAACACTCATTAACGTTTTTATGTTCTTTGTGTTAAAGTCCAATCTAATTTAAATCAGATCTGAAAATAGCTCCCCGTATATTTGACTGTCGCGTATAAAACGCGACAGTCAAATATACGGCGAGCTATTTAAGATCTGATTTTAATTAGATTGTGTTAAAGTCATGATTAGTTATCTCTGAATAGTGTTACAGTATTCCTTATGTGAATCCCCAACAATAAAAGTGCCTGCGAAATATGACATGTGATGGCCATTGTTCACATAAATTGTACACAGACTGTCTTCTCTATGCAGCAATAGTGACGCGAATAGTGGTTAGTGCGTGGGCGTATTCCTAAATTGTACACAGCCTTTCTGAACTTTTTAAACAGATTTCGTCAACTGCCATTTACGAATTAAGAAGCCAATTTTTTCAGAATTGGTGAACAAGATAATGAAACGAAGTCCAGCCCTAGAGCAATAAAAGTAACAAAAGACTCAGGCATGACCATCACTAGAAAGATGCATTGATTTGGTTTCATTGGCGTTTTACTACATACTGGAGGTTATTTCACTTAATATATGACAGGTATACCCGTAGTTATGGTAGAGGGAACCATCCAGACTCCAGCAAGTCTACGACAAAATACTGACCTACGGATATGTGTTTAGCTTAGATGAAGGCGGAACTCCAACTCATGAGTCTGGGAAGTGCATGGAACATCGACACGAGAGCGATAGGACCTACACTTAACCCGAATATAGCCACGGGATCGACACGAATGTTGACTTGAAACTGTTGTCCTTTCATGCGATAATATCAAATATTTTGTAAACAGTTGAATTATAACCATCCTGTGTATTAAAATCTGGATTGATTGATCGTTGTTTAACACCGTACCGAAGGGTATTTCCCTTATATGACGGCGGTTTACTTCCATCAGTAAACAGCAACACAACCATAATGTGATGTATTATTTACAAATGGTCGGTAGGAAAAAACAATGTTCTTCTACAGCTGAGAGCGTGAACATATTTAAAAACATACTGCCCTCACCCAGAGGGCTATTAAAAGCAAGGCCAAAGCCTTTAACATATATGACATATCATTTGTTGTGTGAAGCACTAACCTGTTGTCAAACCCAAAACCGCTTTACTCAGTCTAACATGTGATAATAGGTGTCTAGATGTGGAAATAAATTGATCACAAATTGTCTGGTCTCTACTATTTGGACAAGTCTATTTGAAGGATGCCTTGTTGCAACCCTTAATGTAAAAATTACTCTTAATGTAAAAAAAATGTAAAAAAAATTTACATTAAGGGTTAACGTTCAACCCTTAATGTACAAAAAAATTACATTACGGGTTGGGAACGACGTTAATTTTTTTTTTACATTAAGGGAATTTGTTGTCTTTATATTTCTCCTACATGAAAACGCAGAGGACATAATACGGTAGGACAAAACATTCCAGTGCATAAGAAACTACATTACATTTAAGGATAACCATTGAATGGTCTGACCGATAAGCAGGTTTATAAATTCTTCGTTACATCAAAAGAAATCAAGCCTGGCTTGTTTGAAGGGTGATTTTTGTCTCCATGAGAAAGTTGCTGAATTCGGGTAGTAAATTCTGATGGGGTCGATGGCATTTTCCCTGTCCATTATTTCGAGGACCTTATTTCTAGCCCCTGGGTTATTAATATTTTTTTTATAATTAAATGTATCACCTTAGGATCTAAAATCAAATTTCAGTCGCCACAAACAACACAAAAATCATCATTAAATTCCGATATAGTACTGGCTACCTCTTCATAGAATTCAGGGATGTCCGTGTTCGGCGCATAAATATTAATAAGAGTTACGCTAAATTTGTCAATATCAAGACTTAGCGCTAGAAAAATCCCCTCATTATCGTTCTTAGTTTTTTTTTACGTCGTAATCAAAGTTATCTCGAAATGATATAGCAATTCCTCTGGAGTTACTTTTATGAGAAGAAAAATAGCAGTGTTGACTGCCCCATTGGGCTCTCACTATATCTTCTGTTGTATCCGTAAAATGGGTGTCTTGTAGGCAGCAGATATTTAGGTTTCGTGTTTGTAATAAATTGAATAGATCTCTTCCGTTGTGATAGTCAGCCAAACCTCTACAGTTGAAAGATGCAATATTAATTTTGTCAGCCATTAGCATATAAGTAGAAAGTTATATCAGGTGAAGTAAACGATATTAGGCCTAAGTGCCTGTATAGGTATCTGTATAAAAAAAAATAAACTAGGACATTAATAATACATAATAAACAATGAACAAAAGATACATATTTCCTAAAATTTAGGTAACACGTTTACTGAATAAAATATATGTACATACCATTTCCATGATACCTACGTTGTGATTATTAGGTATGTCGTGCATACTGTATACTAAGTTAGTAGTGGATGGAATCTCCCCTTAAACAGATTGTTTCAATAAATTGATCATTACTTCACGCCCAATAACATATCGACGGCAGTCAAATAAATAACGTGTTGCTGACTGAGTAGCAGATCCACATCCACAACAAGGTGATATAAGCCGTTCTTGTTTTATTAAAGCTTGTGAAGAATATTTTAACCTTCTTTTACTGGGACGCATACTGAACAATAGGACCCCTCCGAGAGTTACCATGCCCCCTCAACAGCAAAACATTAGTTCTAGAAAGATCATATACAAATCTAATACGCACTCTGACCATCCAGGTACGACATATTCCTTACATACGTTTTCCTTAGCAAAAGTACATTTTCTGCTGACAACAGAGCTTTCTCAATACTTATATAAAAATTAGCAAAAAGTTTGTTATGACTGCAGTATTTCCTGAGACATGTTAATAAATCAAACAGGGGGGAGTTTTTTTTTTAAGTTAACTCTGATCAATTACGAGGGGTTCTTTGTATGACACAATTCAATTCAAAAAGCTGCAATTCCTGTCAGTATACAAAATGACGGCTGGAAAAGCTGGGTGACAAATTATCAGTCAATATTTAAGCACAGCGGTAAGTGATCAGAAGCTACAAAGTCATACAATACTTGACCAGACGTAATGGAACAGTTTAAGTTATATGATGTAAAACAGCGGTCTAATCTAGATGTTTACATCCCTATGTGTGTAAATGTATCATCAGCTAATAGTGTCAAATTATTTTCAGAAGAGAACAGATCAAGCTATGTACCAACGTTTCTCCAGTCATCATGTTACTTGTTATTCATTCCTCAACAATAACTCTGATTTTACCAAGGCATTCCCGATATGTATCTATACTATCTACGCAGTCCGTGGGCAGGTACACACACACAACTAAGAGCTAGTCTGTGTTAGAGGTCACGTATACCCATGATCCATGTATACCCATGATTCTTGGGTCATTATAGTTAACAATGTCTATGTCATTACCCAGGGATTTTCCCCAGAGCATAGCTAAATCATGTTTAGCACTGGCTAAAACGGAAACGCTAGGCTTGTTAAATTTAGAATGGATGCAAATTATCGTCTAACAAGCGCTATACGTGCTAAAAGCCAATCGTGCACCTTAATGAAGAAGCATGGCTTCTGAACAGTGAGCTCACACGAAATGTGAGTACTTATATTTTTAAGGACGAGTTATATCTTATGTAAATGATTCTTGGGTTATTATAGTCAACAATATATGTCATTACCAAGAGATTTTCTCAAGAGAATAGCCAAATTATGTCTACCACTTGGTAAATCGGAAACATTTACGTAAGATATAACTAGTCAATAAAAAATATACATACTCACAGTTCCCATGAAGTTCACTGTTCAGAAGCCAGGTTTCTTCATTAGGGTGCAAGATTGGCTTTTAGCACGTATAGCGCTTGCTAGACGATAATTTGCACCCGTGCTAAATTTGGCAAGCATATAGCGTCTGTATAGCAAGGTAATTCGCCAAAACAGTCAGCCGCAAAGCATTATGGGAAAATGAATATAAGTCAGGTGGCCCATATGTTTTAATAGGAAATACCATTTATTTACATTTCTTTTCTCTGGACAACAACTTGGTCACACATGCGCATTCACAGTGCATGGCAAGCGACAAATCCGTGTATACATTATCCCCAGGGAAACATTCAAAAAGACAATATATCTGCTATGTAGCATTGCTAGGTTTGCGCTAGCTAGCAGCTAAATAGCATTCTTAGTAAGGAGTCCAGGTAGATCACCAGTGCCTGACAAGCGATTAATTCATGTATTGAGATATAAGACGACACAAAACAGGAGGTTATTCATTTGGAGTTTCATAAAGTACTAGAGGACTACAACCATCTGGTCCAATAGCCATGGTTGTGCCCAGAGAATTCAAAACTTACAATACATCGGTTAATTTCACAGTTAAATCAGATAGTTCTAAACGGTCTGGAATTTAGTTGATGTCCGGAACCAGTGCGTTAGTGTCGTCAATGTTACAGACATCAGTAAAATAGTTATTGAGAAGATAACCCTTTTTAGTATCATTATATTCGTATTTACTGTTGGTAGAGTTGGACATTTATTTGAGAGGGTAGTTTACGAGAAAGCCGAAATAGTTTCAATCTTTTCTTAATTTCCTGCTTTACTTCAGTTGTTATCCAGGATTTATCATTAGGGTTAATGAGAACATATCGAATTGGAATAAAACTGTTACACACGTTTTGAACAGTATCACTAAATCTTTCACACAATTCATTTACATCCGAATTGGTTGATTGAAGTGTGGATCTAAAAGAGTCCCAATCGGCCCTCTCATAAGACGAGATGAGCCATTTGTATTTGCAATATTTGCAATGTGATGGACAGTGGTCACTGCAAAAATTACTAAACAAACCCAATTCTTCTATTAACATATGATGACTACATATCACGGGGGTCTAATAATGTATCTGAGGCACGCCGGGTAGCTAGGCTCTGATAATAGCTGTGTCGTACCACATCTTTCAACGATATTTTTTCAGGTGATGCAAACGTGGATTGAGTCAAGT
>JAUELC010221141.1:0-10637 GCA_031471745.1 Cryptochiton stelleri | reverse complement strand
TTAAAAGTGACGGGACGACCATAAGCTTGTCTGAAACTGATATATTATTTGAAGCAATCCCCTGTATTAAAGCATTTAAAGAAATAGTGAAAAAGTATTATTGTACAGAGAGAGTAGGCTATGCCATTGAATGTGAAATGGAAAAATTTAATTTACACTGGAGTAAATGGAAGATTTTAGTAGAGTAAATCTGAGACTCAACTATGACCATTATATGAATGCCAATGTATGTACAATGTATTTGTTCCCAATCAGAAAATAAAAACATATTTAAAAAACAAAAAAAAAAAAGTTAAACTTATGTGATGTTTGACAGAGACTTTGTAAAAAATTAACTGTTTAATGTAACTTACACTTATACATTTTTAACAAGAACAGAATATTTGAGTAACATAATTTAGTGAGTTGATGTCCTTAATTTTGGTTTTAACCAAATAACAAAATGTTTTCGTTCTTTAAAAGGTTTTAACTATGTCCCCCAGGTTACCAGAATGTGACGTTATCTGACTTGTTCATCCAGGGTATAGGAGGAACCAATAGCCGTGTTTTCTTGGCTCAGAAAACTCAGACAGAAGAGAACACAAACAGAACATGGACTTACAGTCTTCAACCACTAGTCACCATACTGGCACAATTACTGTATCCTAGAAATACAATTATTTCAGAGTGGATTTCTGAATAAATCTACCATATAAACATAAAAAAACTTATGAAATAGGTAGTTCAGTTGAAAACCATCTGAATTTGTTGTTTCATTCTACTGGTCTTTACCAAAATATTTAAAAAAAACAATTTAAGACCAAGGACCAATGGTCCACCCTGTGGATTAAGTGGGATGTGTAACACCATGCAAATGAATTACATTATACTAAAGAAACTTGGCAAACCTCTTGTTTAAATTTCACATGAATCTGGAAATAAAGTCTCACAATAACTCTTGCTAAAAGATGAACTACCAGAGTCCTTGTAAATAACATTCATGTAAATCTGATTCGTTGGATTGGCTTAATATGTCTTAATGAGACTCCATATAGACCTTTATCTCTCAGAATCTCATAATTATAACTTAAACTGCTCGCATGAGTTGCCTGACTGGTCTGAATCTATTATGCTCATTTAGTAAACATTTTCTCGATCTTCCTTGACTAAGCCTTAGCTGGCCGTATGGTTTGAATTTCCTGTTCCCTGAGTTCCTGATGGGCCAGTGTCAGTATTTACACCTACAGGAGTATATCAGGCTCTTATCAGGATGGTGTGCAGGAAATGAATCCTCCAGAAAATTTCTCCTAGGGCAGTGCTACCTAAACTTCAAGTAAGAGTAATAGACAGGATGATAATATAGAGTCAGAGCATTCAGTTAAATCCTGGTTCATGTCAAACTGGTTTTCATCGTTATTGTGTTAGAGTAGCAACTGGTTAACACAATGTGGATGTACTGTAATTGGGTAGGGTTCCAGTGTTGATGCTTCTGTGAAGGCAACTCTGGGGTGGTACTGCCAGATTCTGCGGGCGGTTGGAGGGAGCTTCGTGTTGCTTTGGTTCTCTCGGAGCGAAGGGGAAACAAGACGCTGTTGTGGCGTCCTGTTTTGTCCTGTGATTGCCTTGTATATTGTCATTGTTTGTGGCCAGTGGCGTCGGGGGTGGTTTCCTTCACCCATTGGGATGGCACGCCGTCATATAAGTGAAATAACCTTAAGTACGGCGTAAAACCAGAATCAAACAAACAAACAAATCTATGCTTATGCAAGACTTTCAGAAAATTATACGTGTACCGGTACCTCCAAGAAGAATGAAAGCTTACCTTCGGAGACGGCATAACAGAAAATGTGGTCATGATTCGGTCAGGATATTCTTCTCGAATCTTGCTAATGAGCAGAGTGCCCATGCCGGACCCGGTTCCTCCACCAAGGGAATGGGTCAATTGGAACCCCTGAAGACAGTCACAGTTCTCGCTCTCCTTCCGTACCACGTCCAGAACAGCATCCACCAACTCTGCCCCCTCTGTGTAATGACCTTTGGCCCAATTATTGCCAGCTCCTGATTGGCCGAACACAAAGTTGTCGGGGCGGAAAAGTGTCCCGAATGGCCCGGATCTTACGGAATCCATCGTACCGGGCTCCAAATCCAACAATATAGCACGGGGTACGTATTTGCCACCTGTAAATAACAGATGTCGTGAGTTCGAAATATACATTTTAGCTAGAATTTGATCTACTGATAGACTATATAGCTTTTAGGATTGGACATTTCAATCACTGCATTTCTCGGTTGGAAAAGGGTTTGTTTTAGCTTTGTTGCAAGTTATCTTGCCCCGATGATTTCAAATCCTGCGCATTGTAGTTCTTGATAGCTCAAATGATCTTGAGTTATTATTCATACACTAATGATGGCTTATCAGCTTTGTTTGCCGTCGGGTACTTACCAGTGGCCTCATTGAAGTATACATTCACCCTTTCCAGCTGGCCGTCATTGTCACCATGGTAAACTCCCGTTGGGTCAATTCCATGTTCATCCGAGATCACCTCCCAAAACTGAAACCACAAGAGCGAAATATACTAATAGAATAAACTGCTAACAGTAATATCGCATTTCCTCTCGGTTTATACTATAACGGGTGATAAAACGTAAAAAGTCTAGATAGTAGGATAAGATACATAGAAGTAGCTGAAACCAACACAACGGCTTCCACAAATGGTGTCCATTTCGTGTCATATATAGGTGATACCTCCCTAACATTTACAAGTATTCGGTTCTGATTAGCTCTTTTTAAAAAATATATATTAAATCTTTAAATCGAATCCAAAACATATGTGTTTAAAAACATATTAATTAATTTTACATGTATTTGTTGGGTCTGAAACATAATTTAGACCATGCCATAAAACACGTGTTGTAAACTGGGAGGTAGTTAGCAACATGTGCACAGGCTAAATACAATATGTTTCAGAATTCAACAAATAAGCCTAA
This sequence comes from Cryptochiton stelleri, assembly GCA_031471745.1. NCBI lineage: Eukaryota > Metazoa > Mollusca > Polyplacophora > Chitonida > Mopaliidae > Cryptochiton > Cryptochiton stelleri. The sequence goes on along the minus strand of JAUELC010221141.1, from coordinate 7,670 downwards.
AAAGAGGTAATCAGAACACCAGCTGAGCTATAGTCCGATTCGTTGGCGGCCATGATTATAAACAAAATTTGTGTATGTTGTGTTACCAGACCCTTGTGGCGGATGGCAAGTTAACGCGAGAAGGGTCTTGTTCACGCGAGACTATATGATACAGTCGTTCTTTTTCGACTAACATAAGTTTAGGGTTTCTTCTCGTGTATGTAAATTCGTGAACGCGTTACTCGACTTAACTCAGGAGAGAATACAGGGAAAGGCACCCACAAAGTGCGGACATATGGAAGCGCTTATGGACGATTGACCAAGCTATTTAAATCTCCCTTTTGGTAAACATGCATTCACTGACAACCCTTCGAGGTTTTTACACAATATCTAAGTATAACATGTGACATGATACAAAACTCCGAATGTTGAAATCATTATAGATATTCTATATTTCGGTTATCTACGTAGCCATCATCAGGAATATACCAGATTGAGGTTTACAGATGGCTTTTATAAACTGGAGCCCAGAAAACAGCTCACCAACTACTTTGAATAACAAAACAAGATTACAGGATCTATAGCTATAATAGTTTATCTGAATCGGTTTTTAACTATTTCTTTGTTTTTTGTTTGTTTATTTGATTGGGATTTTACGCCATACTTAGGGTTATTTCACTCATATGACGGCTGGCCAGCCCAATAGTTGAGGGAAACCATCCTAAGCCTCACAGGCAACAGACAATGACACTATACAACGCAAGCACAGAGCGCAAAACAGGGCGCAATAAAAAAAAGTTTGCCAATTTACAGCGCAAGACGCCACAGCAGATCGGCTTCATGTTGTCCCTTAGCTCTGAGAGCATGAAGGCGCAAGAAGCTCATACCCGCCAGTAGGTTTTCCACCCAGGCGTAAGCAGTGGTTTTTACGTAACATCGTATTGAACTATTGATAATGAAAAAAAAGAATACGCGTAAATAATCGCAACGAAAGGCTATCACTCCCCTAATGCAGAAACGAACATGAGCATTGTGTGACACACACGTGAATGCTGGAGAGGTAATTCCGTCGGTTAAAGCACCACGAGTAACAGTATTTGGAATTATAACCGGCGAACCGTTAGAATTAGAACATCGTGTAAGTCTGGTGTTCATATGTTAGAACTGTTTTAGAGATTTTATACAAACAGTAGTCCAAACCATTAATTATAACCTTTCATAATCGTTGTAACCGACATAAAATTGCCTCAATCTAAGTGGAAACTGACATTCAGTAATATGGAATATTTAGCGTAATTTGTTTGCTGGCGTGGCGGAGCCAAAAATTAATCCTCGCAGGAGTGGTACCATGACTATCTCAAACGTCCATCTATGACCTTGTGTATGTAAATGATGTGCTGCTAAGTATGCATGGGATGGAGTCATTCTTATTCCAAATCGCTTATCTCCGGCAACTTCCGTCAACTTTGACTATCGGCTTTTATGTATTGAATGGCCATTTTCCAGGCCACTTGCGTCAAATTTGGCGCTAAAGGGAAAACTTGCATCTCGTGGAGATAGACACATCCTACATGACATCAGGTGTATAACGCACCAATAAAAATCAACTTAGAGCAGGTAAAAGCAGATAAAATATGAAAACAAAAAATAACTATTTTTCATAAGAACAGGTCCAATGAACCAATTACAACAGGAGAATCAAATCACGTGAAAAGTTGAAAAGGCGTCATAGGTCGATTGATCAGGTCAAAGGTCAGTTACCTCGCTTTGGAGTTTACTAACTCATGCCTAGTCATTACATGCAAGGTCAATAACTACAGTGAATTCAGTTTGACCGTTTAATAAAAATGGGGATGGAGTATTAAACAACAGACGTTTGTTTCAATCCACCAGCTCCCCCATATACCCTATATTTATCAGAATACTTTAATGCTGTCAATATGATCACATTTGAATCCCGGATGTCGTATTATTGTACGCTCACTTTCCGTTCATTCATTCATTTATTCATTCATTTCATGTATTTATTTATCTATTGTTTATTCATCCATTCTTTCATTTTATGTATTTATTACTAATTCATTATTCTCTGTATATATTTCTAAAGATTAATCACACTGGCACAGGGATAACGATTAATAAAAAACGATTTTTCATCGCATGTTCTAAATAAACTCTCAGATCTTAATCTCGATTTGTTATGGGTACATCTCGAGAGAATGTATAATAACTAGTCTGTATATATTAATCTGTCTAAGTGTAAACTATTAATTGGTATATGTATCTGCATCAGTGCCCTGTAAATTGACCTGGGTCTTTTGGAAATTATTTTCTAATACATAATACTGATGGTATATATAGGGAAGCTGGTGGATCGATGGAATCCCCTGTGTAACAAGCGAACTGAAAACTGAATTTGACTAGCCCAGGTTGTTTGATTTCCCAAGTGTCGCTTCTGCTATCTGGACCATTGTTGATTGAGTTGGTTAAGATTGGCAGATATCTATTTCACCATACATACGTTCGTTAGTGGCTTTGCATCTGCATGCACTGGTTTAACCCGAAGGGTACTTTAGCAACATTCTTAACCACCAAATATTTTCTAAATGCAGGGTTGGAATTTGTGAGTGCATAGGCATTCTTTTTTCGCAACAAATATTTCCTGCTGGATGTGTGTACAATGTGCAGATGACCGTTACTGCTACAAATTCGATGCGTTTTGTCTGCGTTCGATCCGCTCTGTTACTGTTACTGTTTTTATATGAGCCGTGAAAGTTTCCCTCGCTTAGCCGGATCCATACACAATTTTAATACTACATTCGCCGCTTCAGACGGCATCGACACATCGTTTTGAATCATTTCATTACGAAGTTTGGTTCAACCAATGTCTACTAAAAATAAATGCATATCCCATTAACTTGCTGGCGAGATTTGCTTCATAACATTTGCGTTTACAAATCCAGTTACTTTCTTTTCGCAAAGCAAAGCGCGGTGCAACCATCTTTGTTTTCTCGCTGTTACGTATTTAGTCGCCTAACGTTATTCTATCCCAACTCTAATACCTTCATCAAAGTCCTATTCATGAAGAAATATGATTTAAGAATTAAGAGGCATATTGTACACGAAAGTTTAAGATGTTTCTGTAAGCAACTTCGCTAAAGTTGTACTGTATCGTTTATAGCCAGTAGCAGGCTGGGTCTTCAAACCGATCTGGGTTTCACCCACCAGTTGGGCCCTTTATTTAATGTTGCGGGTTAAATCCTCTAGCGGCTCATTTCTTAACCAGTGGTCCCAGCCCACCAGGCATTGTCCCAATGTCTATAGCAATGAGTGGAGTTGACTGTGTTGAGGGAAGTATAAGCGAGGCTAACACTCACGGCTCGCTGGTTCGAACGTCAACGGAGTTTCCAATCCCTCACATACTTTATCCCATATATATATCGGAACATACCTCAGTTGTTTCCGGCTCCTTTCGGTGCCGTAAACTATACCTTAGAGATTCATCGTCGCAATAATACTACCGAAAAATGCGTAATGTTAATCGCCGGATATTCTGACCAAAGTAGGCCCTGTTTGCGGATTCATTAAACAAAAGCGGTCAATCCAACGCGCTTTGAAGCTGAAATCACTTTCAAATAACAGGCTTTTGTTTTTATTTGCCTACACCTTATTGCAAATAGAAAATATTGGTCTGTGGGCGCAATTTAGGTTTAATGTAGATCCGATGATGTCATCTACTTACACAAGAACGACAACAAATATCGAAGTAGATCTACAAGAGTTACCTCCCGTGCCTAAAATAAACTGACAAAAAAATATTGTCAAACTGACAAAAAAAATTACGTGTTGAGTTTAACAAGACGTTATCTTATCGTACGATATTTTTTTGTCGTACCACATTTTGTGAAAGTGGCCCTACCATAAGACGACTCTCATTCCTCGGTGTATAATAAATTGACATCCCTGTGTAAGAAATATTAGCTTTTGTAACTGTATCCATAATATTGTATTTACACCCAACCACTGTGTGTTTCACGCCTTGGACAAACCACTGCACAATTATTTTACTATCACGAATCAACACACGACTTCAAAAGGAATGTTTCTGTCTTATCCCATCGCAGGGGCTGATAGAAGCTCACAAAATTGAATATTTTTTCATTCAAAATTGAATATTTTTGCATTGAAAACGATAAATATTGAGTATTTTGGAGCCAAATTGAATAATTGGCAGCTAAACGGCCCGTGGATGTGATTTCTATCAACCCCAGCATCGCCTTCCACTCTCTTAGTCCACAAGGGCCCAAACAGTTTCCCCCTAAGCGTTAAAGTTGAAATCCATTGCTGTATTTATTTAAGTCTAATAGCAACACAAAATAGGAACCGCTGGTTCTTTGACCTTTGACGAGGTTTTCCCTCATCCACGTGAGATTGTTTACTATGCCAAGTCCGGGAAATGTCAAATCGGAATAACATAGCGATTGTTGGTAGAACTAATGGACAATGTTAAGTTCATTGCTTTACAACTAGAGCACTATAAATCTGCACAATTTGCCTTATTGCACCATGTTTTGTGTCCTGTTATTGTTTTGTATCTTGTCATTTTTTTTGTTACCAGTATCGTGCAAGGGTGGTTTACTTCTCCCATTGAACTGGCACGCCCTCGTACAGTGGCCCCGGGCCCCTTCACTTTGAAAAGGACTGGGTACAGGATATCTTCTGGTCCCTCACTTTTGAAAAGGTTTTTAAAAAAATTTGAATAATCAAAAGACGTATTATTAATTAACTATAATACGCTATTTGAAAGCTAGTGGCAGCTTAGTTTTATACACTGAAATAGCTCAGAACTCGCCTGAGACAGTATGCAGTTTTTGGAGTTTCCGGGGCCTAGGCGGCCCCTGAACCCTCACCTATTTTACTGTGATAGTGGTCCCTCCACTTTATAGCCCGCTCCGACGCTGCTGTCATATGAGTGAAATGATATTAACTTCGGAGTGAAACACCAATTAATCAAACATACAAACACATTTCACCGTGACTAACACCAGAACAGGACAAACAGTCCCGGAAACCAATTTCAAGGTTATACGGTCCCGTATTAACTTCTCATCTCAAGTAATTTATTAATGAATAACTGCGTTGACTAATTAAATTAAATTAAATTATTTGATTTATTGCTCCAATAATTGTTTATACCTCTAACAATACACTGAATACAGTATACACTATTTCACCCAGCATATTATGTAAACGTGGGGCTAAGAGCAAACACACAATTACCAGCCATTGACTTTTCATCTCAAGTAATTTATTAATGAATAACTGCGTTGACTAGTTAAATTAAATTTAATTAAATTGTTTGATTTATTGTTTCAAATAATTATTTATACCTCTTAAAATACACTGAATGCAGTATACACTATTTCACCCAGCATATTATCTAAGAGCAAACACACAATTACCAGCCATTGATGATTCACCGCCGTGACCTCAGACTGCCGTTACTGACAACTAACCAATGTCAGCCACTGGTCGATTTCAGATAACCATGCGCAGGTCCAAATATTCCTCGTTAATATGTTAGGATCGGATCAAGACAAAAGTTACATTAATGGCCATTTTAGATTTTTAAAAATAACGGCTAACATTGGCGTCAGCTGAAAAGAATCAAAGAAAAAACGCTTTTCTAATATTACAATAAAGGCAACATATATATATTTTTTTTTTATAAATGAAGATAGATATACATTTGATTTTCCACTTAAAAGCTTAGCGTGATAGAGTAAGGGAGACTGGGGAGGTTTGGGACACGGGGTGCAGGGGGACAGGACAGGTCGATTTTTTTATTGCAATTTGAATCATTAGTTAGTTAGTTAGTCTCTCTTTCATTGTACAACAATGACATGAAAACATTTGGAGTGCAGTGTCAATAGGGTGAGTTAAATATGTAATATTGAAATGTTTCAGTGAAACAAAATTGATGTGCTCCAGGAGAATGTGCATATGTGCATGTATTTTGACTAAGCATGCACTAACTTTATACATGAACACCCCTTTATCTGTCAACTTCAAAAAATCTCGCCAGTGCATAGTTTTATTTAAAGCAACATCCTCAAACCATGTATTTATGGGGCTCACTGGGACATGCGTGATGGGGTGGACTGGGACTACTTTAAAGTGATTTTAAAAGGTGCACATTAGCTTGAGTTCGATATGGTCATCAATCAACACACGAGTTGTTCACAAATATTGTGTGAACTTTTCACATAATTCGTCAGTACAATAAGTTCTCAAGATTAAAGTTTTCAGATTTTCTGGTTAAGTCAATTGCTTATAGACATTTCTTAAGTTAGTTTTAACCGTATATAATTGTTATAAAGTTTTAGAATAATTGATAAACCGGTAAGAGAATGCTGAAGATTGACATATGTCCAATTTCATTTCAATCAGGTCGTCCCAGTCTACCCCAATGTCTGTCCCAGAGCACCCCAAGACCGGAGTTTATTGGAACATTTTGTCAGCTGATGAAATTTTGTTTGAGAAAGACATTCTATTATTTGTTTTAAAGCTTTAATCTATACCTAAATAAGGTTCAATGTTCATGAAAAAAATTTAATTTGGTTTCTAATTGACTAATATGGCTTTGTGAAATGTAAAAAAAAAACCCACAAAAGTGTCCCAAACCAAGCCAGTCTCCCCTATAACATTTCTACAATTTCTATAGCCTAAATCTCCCCCTTTCGTTGAAGGTATGGCTCTATGTAATAATAATAATTTTTTCATACACTTTCGGTCTCTGTGAAAACTACAAATTTACTACGTAAATAATAGAGCAATTTGTTTAGTGGTTCTTAACCTACAAACGAGCCATTAGGCCCTAGTCCAGGTTTTCCACTTCCGGTCGAAAATAAGCGAGCATTGCCGGCTGGATAAACAGAACAACTGTAAACCACGTAAAATTTCATCCATGAATAAATGTCACCTCTTTGCAAGTTGTAAAAATATTATATCATATCAATAAACAAATGTACTGATTTTTCCTAACGGCAAAATTGTTATCTGACTCCAAGATATTATTTCCAAGTTCTTTACATAGCTTCCAATGGAGTAATTGTATGGTTGGACATTTATATAATTAAGGGTATTATCGTTATTTGTGGCACAACAATTCCATGGTGAGTACAGGAATTAGTGGAGAGAAGTATGCAGACAGACACTGTGGGGACAAGTCTGCCATTCTCGGTTATTACCATACGGTATATAATCTTGGCTGTCATTCGGGATCCCTTGCGAGTTGCATACCCCGAAATCTCTGGCATAAACTTGTTGACATTCCCCCAACCGCAGGAGACGTTGCTAAACTGCGAGTGGATATCGTGTTGGTTATTCCAGCGTTTTATGCTCGTCTATTTTTCTCAGTTTTTCATGTAAAAGTGATTCAAAGATGATTGCATTTATTACGCAGTTTGATTGCTATACTAAAGATTCAAAAACCGATAACCCTCCTCTGGGCCCTCACGGACTCATGTGATCGATCCAAACGGACATGCGCAAGTCCTATTACAACTTCAGCAGAAACACAAAGATAACTGAAGAGGGGAGGATGGGCGGGCCATTACCGTCAGGGGAAGGTAAGTTTAGTTTAGAAACATACAAATTATTTATAAATTTGTCAAGTTTCTTACACAATA
>JAUELC010221033.1:0-10637 GCA_031471745.1 Cryptochiton stelleri | reverse complement strand
TGGCACGCCGTCATATAAGTGAAATAACCTTAAGTACGGCGTAAAACCCCAATCAAACAAACAAACAAACAAACAATGTAATGATAAAGAACAACACAGAGTGGATTCATTTAAAGTGTCTTCTTCAATCATGTAGATGTGTGTTAATGCTTCAGCAGGCAGGTTATATCATAGTTGTAACGGCTTGTGACGCAATCAATTATGTGTTAAACCAAGCAATAAATCAATTAACATGGGAGACAGTGCTCTTAAACTTGTCAATTTGTCATTCTTTTATCAGCTTGTTTTTAGACATAACATTAAGCAGGGGGGTCTGAACTCAAGAGACTACAGTATTTACAGAGAGTCGTTAATCCACTTACACATTGTAGTCTTTAGCAATTATAAACAAGTAAATAAACCATGACACTAAGAAGAGATTTTGTCTGAAAAAAAAGAGGTTAATGTGAGAGAAAAAAAGAATGTTGAGTGATGAGCTAAATATATACTAGGTGCTCTACTCTAAGTCGTGTCAAGTCTGCAAGATTTTTAGACTAGTTTTTATAAAGAGCTTCGGATAACAGCGGAAATCCAGTGAATTCCCTCCGACAGCTGCCATATTTTCTTTGGTCCCAATGGAGCCTCTGTCAATATCCCAAGATTCCCAGCTGGTTCTTGTTTTGTAATCCCGCCATCATGAACATTACATGCACATCCAAGCATCATCTTACAATGCCTGTTTAAACAACAAGAGAACTTAATACAATACATGGTCATAAGCGTACATGCCTTATTCAATTCGGAGGGGAAGAGATGTGAATTGCCCGAAAATGTTTCGATATATTGTTTTGTAGAATTTTTCCTCATTTTTGTCTGAAGCTGGGAGTGCAATTGCCACCTTTGACGCCTAGCTTGTATCCATATGAACATGGTATTGAGTTTACCAGTATTTGTTTTTATGTGGTGATATTGTTATTATGGATTTTAACCTACTCGAAAAGGCTGCACTGGCTAATGGCAACATGTTCCAAACACAGGCATGCTGTCTTGTCTTAGCAATGGAGGAACACTCATTTTTCAACAGGACAAAACACTTCACATTTAATGGGTTGTGTTAGCGTGGCTATTTCCTGTTTGAGTGTACTGTCTTCATATAAGTGAATTACCCTTGAATACGAAGTTAAACACCAATTAATTAATCAACCAAATGGCTGCACCAATCTCCGAACTTTCTCTTGTGATACAACAGATTTGTAGTCACAAGTAGGACATTAAAACCTTAAGAGTAGGACTGTCACTGGGCACAGGGCCCTGATGATAGTCATGTTGCCCTGACATATCTTACACTTATAAAACTAATATTACTTATCTGTCCACTTCACTGATTATATTCTGGCCCTCTCACTAAGGGCAGCATGTTCCAAGCATAATCATGCTGTCTTTACTTAACACTGGAAAAACATTAATTTTTAACAGAGCATAACACTTCACATTTTATGGTTGGTGTTGGTGTGGCTATTTAATGTTGGAGTACACCGCTGTTATATAAGTAAAATAAGCCTGTGATTCTCTAACCAAAATGTTGGCATGTAAATTTGATGTAACCTCTATGAAACATAAGACAATTTATCATCTGGCCACTGAGGAAGGTAACCATGTTCCGTTGTCAAGAGGACCACACACAAAGAAAGATTTCAAATGACAAATAATTCACAGTGTTAATTCACAAAGTGTATCAGTTTACCGTAGATTCTGTCATCAATGACCCAAGGCTTTGGACTTACAACATTGCACGTCTGGTATTAAAGCCTCATACAATACAGTTTAAAATATGGCATGTTTATTGTAATAACCTTTTGTATAAAGAGCTCCTAAAAGACTGTAACCTTTTGTAAGTAACTTGTGCCTTGAAGGTTTTTTGTCTACTGGGCATTGGTTAGAGCTGGATAAACTGATACACAACAGGTGCAAATCCTCCAGTTTTCCTGTAAGTTTGGTTTCATGCCCCCCAGGGGATGGATAAAGTAAGACTGGAAGCTGGGTGCTCAGATTCTTTGAAGTCCATGGCATGTATTTTGGTTTATGGACGATAAAGTAACATTGCACAATATTGTAGTGTCTTGAGTCCGTAAGCCAAGATAGATTACTGGCAAGAGTGAATAATTATCCTATGTAGAAAATTGATGAGGTGTCTCTCAGATAAAAGTTATTTTCTTGTCTTTGATGTTATATCTAGTTAGAAAAATTCTTGAAAGGTAGAGGTTTGATGTAAGTCATCTTGCTGTCCATACATGTACAGTACAGACTAGAAATAAGTTAACGTCTGGATGCGCCGAAAACGTCCCGAATTCTGACACAGCAAATAATTTAAGCGACGGTCAGCGCGACTCACATGCGTCTGTTCTGTCCCGCTAATTTTAAAGACAGACGCAATCATGAAACAAACAAAACGCGCCTACTTTACATGTAGGACTTGTCACTATGCATTTGCAAAAACGTATAGATGCGATTTTGTTTTATTTCAAATGACTGAGATGCTTCAGAGCGTGGATTGGCGCGATTCATGCTTCGTTTTAGGAGAGTTTTTGTTTTTGTTCCAGTTGCTTCAAAGGTTATTTCTAGTCTGTACTGGTTGATTAAACACCCTGCATTCAAAAGATGGACAATTAACCAATGCATTGAATCTGTCAGTTCTTATAAAATTGCAAAACAGGTAGCTCTAAGTATGAGTGATATTTTTCTTGACTTACTTTTATTGACGCCTTTTGTAGCATGGGTTGGTGGGAGCTTCTTGGTCCTTGAGCTACGGGCAACACAAAGTCGATCTGTTATGGCATCAAGCACTGTAACTTTGCACACTTTATCTTATTGGGCCAGTAATGTTGGCAGTGATGTCAAGGGTGGTTTCCTTCACTCATTCGGCTGGCATGTCGTCATATAAGTGGAATAACCTAAAGTATGGCGTAAAAGCCCTTTCAAACAAACCATCATAATTTTTGTAAAGACATTAGTCCAGCTTCAAAACCACTTAGAGTGAACAAACTGTGTTGTTTGTACACAGACTATCATAGCATGTTTGGTATGTGTAGATTGATATATGTATATGTGTCCAATAGGTAAAGCATTCCAACGAAACTCCTACATATTTTACTAAGTTTACCATTAGATGGTACCGCAAACTTGGTACATGCAAATATATATATTTTTAAGCTCATAATTTTTTCCCCCCAAATACATTAGGAAACCAAGAAAGCGCTGAAAGTTTTACATATTGATTGAAGTGTTCTTTAACTCTCAAATGTTTCAAGTTACCATTATAAGCTCTATATTTGTAAATAATAAGTGTTGTGCAGATTTCTTGGTATGTTTTCATAGAAGGTGTTGTTAGCAAAACCACATTGTCAGCTCTTATCCCAATTTACATTCATGAACAAGATGTGCTCTAACTCTCAAACCAAATGAAGTCACTTTTGTTGGATGCTCTCTGGTCTGATCCTTTTGATTGTCAATTTTCATAGAATTTCCAGATACAAACTTCTCACATTTGTTTATGAAGCACTTAAAGAAAACAAACACAGGTAGGCTGCAGTCTTAGTTTATGATAAAGACTGCTGTACAGGGCTAAGTGGTTTTACTTCTTGTGTCTAGAAGCATCAGTAGAGCACCACACCAATATATCTCAGAAATAAACTCTGTAAACCTTACTTCAAATACGGACTAAGTTTAGTCTATTTCTTTTTTATAATATAGGTAATAAATGTTAAAATTTTATATATATTTCGAGAACAAAAAGATACATCCCATTGTTTAAAATTGCTTAACAGATATGGTTTGTATTGAAAGTTGTCCTTTCTTTGAACTAGATTACCAATTTGTTCCAGATTTATTGAAGTGATAGTGAATTTCTCTCCTGATTTAATGTCTTAATTACATGTGTATCGAGGCAAGAATTCTTTATGTAGCAGAGCCTGATCAGTGTGATTAAACTTTTATTAGGCTGTTTTTCAGATGATCACAACCTGGCTGCAATTTGCAAGCAACAGTTTGTGCATTGATTTTGTATAAAAGGAGTGGGAAAAAAGTGGAAACGGCCAACTGTTCCACCAATATGACCATCATGGTGGGAAAAAGTAGGGAATACTTGAATCTCATTGCCGGGAAAGTCACATAGTCTCGCGGGAAATTTATATTACGCAAATATATTACGATGTTGCTTGATCTTTTATACAGACTTTCAACTCGATAAAAAACATTTTGAAGGCACATTGTTAGTTTCCCCCCTTTTTTCTTACCTCAAATTTAGAAATTTTCAAGTTGTTTTGATGGGTAGGCCCCTACCGTAGCCCATATTTTAGATTTCCACAAAATTTCAAATAGTTAGATCGGAAATTACAAAGTTGTCTGTTTTGTATATATTATTTGATTTATATGTGTTTCTTGAGTTGTTAATGTCCAATTTATCAGGGCGTGGAATGGAAATCTGATATACAAGCCTTAAACCATTTATCAGAGTTAACTGTTTAATAAATAAACATGACCAGTTAAAAATAATCAGACCAATCCTGTTTTATACAGTAAAGTCTTATTAGTAAAGTTTTTTCTATTCTGGGGACATTGGGTGGACAAATCCAACTTAACATAAACATTACTGCAATGTATTTATATTGTTTCAAGGGTTAACTGCTCATAATCTGTGGACAAAAACACTTTCCAGTTTTTGTTTTCTTTACCCGTTGGCAACCATATGGTTATTATTATGTTACTCAAAGTTAGTTTCTCTTATATTGAACATGAAGATAACTGCGCAATAAAAGAGAGGATTTGTGGATGTAACATTATACCTAGTTTGTACTTGGTTACTCCAAAAATACTCCTATTTCGTGATGTTTTGATTTTAGCTTGGCACATGAATATCTTGTGTTGGTTGTCGATCCAAACCCTGACTATCAGTTAATGCCCAACTACCGGTACCAGGTTATAATTAGTTTTAATATTAAGGGAACAGGTTGCTTTCTGTTCCCTGGTTTGATCAGACTTCTGTATCTAACTGATAAGTCTGAACATGTATGCCCATTAGAATTAGACCATCTGTTTGCTTACTCTCTATGTACTAACTAGTAGTGGTGCTGGTTGTGTAAGAAGGCAGATTGAGAATGATGGTTTTACATGACACTAAGCTGCATCCAAACAGTCGTACATCCTTCTACGGCGGAACAGTAGCTTCTCTGACATCATAAATCATATTAAAAGCATTGTCAAGTCACAAACAGGACCAAAAAAAGAAAGAAAAGAAATACACCACAAAAGATTGATGTAGAACTAGAAGACAAAACAAAAAAAGATGAAATCAGTTGGATCTCAGATGGGTTTGTTTTCTCAAATAATGAATAATTTCAGAAATATTTTTGAAACCACCCTATGGTTGTTTACAAGGTACAAGGAACATGACATTTCTTTATCCTCTTACAAATTAGTTTGTGCTCTATATATTTTGGCATCCCTAAATTAAATCATTACTTTGTACAATATATTTTATCAATGTAGATGTACATGTAGATAGCAAAGTGAATATACCCCACCTGATTGTGAACCGAAGAGACAGTAAGAGATCTGGCTAGTGGAGCCAACTCTTTACCGACTGGTCTATGGAGCCTCCCGACAGTGCATTCAGAATTTCCTCTTTATTTCAGACTACCAATCTTCTCTCTAGTACATGTATCACTAAATCTCTTAGTTTTTTTTTGTAACTGTAACTATTTTGTAAATGTACAAATCAGTTTCCTAATATCAGTGGGGTTAAGTCTGGAGCATAGAGGAGAAAGTCAAAAAGAGTACAGCATGGATGAGTGACTTTTAGCTACAGTCACAGTGTAAATAAAACATTGTTGTAAGAATAGAAACTGCAAGTGTTTTTGGAAACTAAATGTTCCACAATATTTTTATTTAAAAAAGTTTATGCTGAAACTTATAAAACTAAAAAAAATTATTTATGGCTTTACCATATATTTGTGTTGACTACCTGTTAGTGGTAACAAAGGAGCCAGGCTATAAGTACCTTTTGGCGGCTGTCTAAGAGCAAGCCATTTAGTTATAATAGTACAGTAAAGAACACCTATTGCTCCTTGAATACTCTTTTCAAATATTCCACAGCCCTCTGGTAGCATTTTCCAAGAGTAATCATGCTGTCTTTACTTAGCACTGGAGGAACATTATTTTCCAACCTGGGCAAAATGCTCACGTTTGGTGATTGTGTATCTATTTACTGTTGGAGTACACTGCCTTAATATAAGTGAAATTCCCTTAAGAGTGGCATTAAATGCCAATCAATCAAATATTCAGATTATTCAGCAGAGAATAAATTCTTGACCTTCTAATATCACTTTGTCTCACTGAATTCAGATTATGATCTTGTAGGCCACTGGGCAACAGTTTAAACGAAGTTACGAAACCCCAAGTAATACTGTCAAAAGACGAAAAAAAGTCATATCACTTTTCACTTAAATCTTTGGAGGCCCTCCCCCTGCCAGAGGCTCTTAATTAAGTGCCTTAATCTGGCACTAGGTCTCACCCAGTTTCAGCGAGCGGTTGGAGGGAGCTTCCTGTTACCTTGTCTTGTATCTTGTCATTGTTTGTTGTCACAGGTGTCTACGGTGATTTCCTTCAGCCATTGGGTTGTCACACCGTCATGAGTGAAATAACCTTATTTACGGCGTAAAACCCCAATCAGTCAAACACATAAATCATCCAGCTTCTTACCTAAAAATTGTATCAATGATTAAGAATAAATGAAGCACTATGTACAAAGTGTCTATAAATGTTATAATATATATAGAGGGAGTGCTGTACATTTGAGAGGCTTAGAAAGAAAAAAGGGTTTTTCATTATCAGGAATCGAGAAACATTGTCATCTGGCATATGTTGCCGTTTATGTATACAGTTACATACCCTGGGGATTATATATCATGAAAAAGATAAGGCGCTAATAGATTAAAACGACCAATTATTTATAGAATTATAGAAAAAATACTTTCGGCATGATTTGATGTACACTGTAATCTAATCCAGCATTCAAGTTGCATAGTCTTTTGAGCAACCAGCTTCTGGTTTTCTACTTATTCCATTATGAAATTTTCGATTAGATATCCTAAATAAGTAGATTGAATTTGATTTATTTACTTTGGGCTTTAAGTTATTACCAGACGGGGAAATAACTGTATGGTGGTCAGGTAGTATTATAGAGGTACTGATTGACCGGTTTGATGGGCAGTAACCATGGCAACTTGCCCTTGGAGACATTTATCTTGTGGCTGATACTGTTCTGTTAAGGAGAAGAAGCTGTAGGACTGGTCAATAAATCTACTGTCCACTTTGAGCACCGTCTGTGTGAGGGGGTCTGATAATGACACCTGGGCTTAAGGTGCTCCAGCTCCCCTAGAAGATTGCTTGTTAAATGTGTCTAGACTTCAGGTCGATTAGACAATAAGTGAAGATAAAGCGGAGTACCATTTTCTCTGTCTGTTCATCTAAAGATGTTGTGGCTGGACCTACTCTTACATTGAAGGTCAAGTTTAGGTTCAGAGAAAGTTTAATCTATTTGTTGAACTTTTCTTTGAGTGTTTGTCTTAAGCTTTCTTAGACAAGATATAAAGTCAAGTGGATATTGCTTGTCCTTCCATGAAGATGTTCTCATTTGGTCCACTCTAAGATTGATGGTCCAGATCATCAGATCTTAGATCCATATGGAGAGGGGGAGGGGCCTTTGAACTTGTGTTGTGCAATGAAGGCAGGCCAATGAGCCACCTACTAAACCATTGGGCTTCTTCCAGAATCTGAATGCCAGTCCAAACAATTTGCCAAAATTTAAAAGTAGTCTGTTTCCTATCTTCCCTGTGTTTATTTGCCTGCACAGTGATACCTTTGTTGGGCATATGACCCTCAAACATTCTAGCTTTTGGAAGTTGTCTGAAAACAAATTAATTATTACTTGAAAGTTTGGCTGGGTGGCTGGTGAGGGATTCTTGTAGCCTCAGTGCTCCTTGAGGAAACGGAAAATAAGAATTTCTTGTGAACCCAATTTGCTTCTGGTGTCTTATCCTATTAACTCAACACATTTGTCTGTCAATGTGTGTCCTGGGCTTGTCTTGTATCTTGTCATTATATATTGCCAGTTTTGTGAGAGAGTAGTTTCCTTCATTCAATCAGCTATCATATCATCATATGAGTAAAATAATCTTAAGTATGATGAAAAATCCCCAGAAAACAAAGAATTGTAAGTTCGGTAGCCATATATGCCCTGTGATCAAGAATTTTGTGTATTAAAGTGATTTTGCAAGTTAAATTGTACATTTATATCTTTCAGTTTAGTTTTCACTGAGCTTACAATTATGTAAAATAGTTAGGAGGTTCATTACATTTGTAAACTATATATAGACAGTTGAAATTTGCAATACTAGTTCCGGTGGTCCATTTTTGCTTTGGTCAGCAGTCTCATTTAACTTAATGTGATTTGAGCGGATCGAATTGTAATTTCCTCACAATCAATATGTGGTTCTAGCCACTTCCTTTCTAACTTGGCATTGTGCCCGAGTATCAGTGAGTTTTATCCTTACTTACAGATTCCAAGACTGATTGATGTTAGGCTTAACTAACATAGATGCCAATTAATAGCTTATTTTTCCTTTTATTAGATTGAGGTAGATTAAAGTAACAATGAAGTCGCTATTGGTTAATAATTGTAGCTGTCAGATTTAACCGTTTCCTTTTTTTGTCAGCAATATGACATGACGTTAATTCGGTTTTGGTTGAGTTCCAAAAATGTGGAGTTGATTTTGGGGGACTATCAGAGCTATCTGAGGACTTAACCCAATTACTGCAGATTACAGGGGCAGATAACTGGAAATACACTCCTGGGAGCATTGATTTGACAGCAACTCACACTATTATCCCACAGACCATTTACCCCATGCTTCATTTTAGGAAAAAAATTTGATAAAAATCTCCCCCAACTTTTCCCATTAACAATCCTTTATTCAATTTAATGAGGTTTTGCCATACAGTGCCTTCGCTAGAATTAACACACTCAATCCCTAAATATATCATATGGTACAATATATTTAGTTTATATATGTATAATTTCATTAATTTTATGCGGGCAGTTGGACGGACCGAGGGAGCTTCCTCTTGTCCTGGTGCTCTCAGAACAAAGGGCCAACACGAAGGCGATCTGTTGTGGTGTCTAGCACTGTACATTTGCACATGTTGTGTTATTGCACCATGTATTACATCCTGTGCTTTTATTATTTCTTGCCATTGTTTGTTGCCAGTGGTTTTGAGGGTTTCCTTCGCCCATTATTGAGCTGGCGCATCATAATGATATGAGTGAAATAATCAAACAAACATTAATTTTATTATTCAATAATAATGTTTTACCAACAATGTAGATAAGTGCAGTGCCCTGTAACTATAAGTACAATTGCAATTACAATTGAATAACACTTGTACTATTGCTTTCTATGTCACAATTGTGTCCATTAGGCTAAGATTTTGGTCAACTTTGATTAAAGATAAAAAATAATGCAAAATTCTTGTATTCAGTTTCTTTCTTATATTGTTAAAAGACATTAACTAGTAGAAATTTCTATTCCTCTCATTGAACTTACTAAAAAGTCACAAAAAAGTTTTTGCTGACATTTAATGAAAGTACAGGTCAAAGTATTTTGTCATGGAGCTGTTATGGTACATTTAAATATTAAGACTGGTATTAAAAGATATCTAAGGATCTTTGTTCTACTGTGATAATGCTAATTTGAACTACTGTATGAATAAATTTGATTAGACATTGCTAATTAGACACATTGAAGTGTCAAAGTGTGGATGACTTATAATGTTGTTGGTTCAGGTTTGATTGCTAGTATATACTTACAGGAGTCTCCACAACCATTCAAACTGAGATCAACATCACCGGAATTTAATTTTATTATTTTGACACTGAGCGGACATTTAAGAGATCAACATCATCTTAAGCCAAGCATAGATCGACGCTGCAACTGGGTTTTGCAGCTCCATGCAACTGGCTGCAACTGATCGACAGTTTCATGTCGATCTACGCTGACCTACGCGCTCTTGCGCCTCGATGCAACTGGGAAAAAAAACAGTTTCACCCAGTTGCACATGTTCTACTTTTTTTGGCCAGTTGCAGTGAGTTTTGTCGATCTACGCGGTTTCTGCAACTGGCTGAGACTGAAATTAATCATGTGATAGTTATATAAAGAAAATGGCGACCGCAGGTGGTTAAAATAAGGGACTTGAAACCAAACTATTTGACCGTTGGCATAATAAATACAATTCTATACACAAATTAAAGATTTAACCTTTGTGGGCTAAATTAATTTTATTGTAATAGGTTAAAAGGGAAAGTGATCAGTGACATGCGCATTTGATATGTTTGACATTTTCCGACAAAGTTTGCTTTCGGGGTAAATTCGAACTGTTCTAAACAATACAGGACTGTATTCAGGGAGTCCCATCTCTTTCTTAGCAATCCCAGACAGTGGTGTCATTATTGCCGAATGTTTGGTGTTAATTTATGAAAAAGGAAGTTCATTAATATTGCGTTCAATATTAACTTCGTACTGTACTAAATTTGTTTATCGCCGTAG
>JAUELC010220814.1:0-10638 GCA_031471745.1 Cryptochiton stelleri | reverse complement strand
CCCCCCCCCCCCAGGACCTATATCCGTTCCATTTCTTGGACTGTTAGAGGTCCATTCAGATCCATAGAGAAAAATCACAGTCAATCAATACCACTTTGTCAAGGACCTACCAATGTTGCTTCTCACTTAACCAAGCTATTGCTTTCGAAAAGTCTCGCCATATTACCTTTTCTTTGCCAAATGCCTATACAGCCACACATTGAAAGGAAATGGTGTCTAGTGGACTCCTGAAGATAGAGGAAATGTGCCATTTAAAATTACCATTTTTGCCTGATGCCAGTGACTGTTAAGCACTTCGGGCTCTCGCATAAATTCTCACTAATATTACCACATTATTTTCACATGACAGCTTGTTGTATTGACGGACAGCTCGTGTTTCTTTGGCCTCTACAAACATCGCAACTAGATTGTCTGTTCTCACCTCACCAGCTTTTCATAAGATTTTTAAATATATGTACTTTTTGGTTCAAATTGAATTTTGTTTATATTTTCTTAAATTTGTCGGGGGCGGTTGGAGGGAGCTTCCTGTTGCCCTGGTGCTCTCAGAGCTAAGGGGCAACATAATACTGACATGTTTGTGGTGTCCTGTTATGTTCCGTGGTTATCTTATATCTTGTCATTGTTTGTTGCCAGTGTTGCGTGGGTGGTTTCTTTCACCCATTGGGCTGGCACGCCATCATATGAGTGAAATAACCTGACGTACGGCCCCATAGTCGACTACAGGTATATGATGGAGTCACTTGAGGTGACTCCGGCTATAGCGGGTGGTGATTTTTACGAGGTTTTTAACAAGAAACTGTTGTGGCGTCCTGTTATGTCCTGTGGTTGTCTTGTATCTTGTCATTGTTTGTTGCCAGTGGTGTCGGGGGTAGTTTCCTTCACCCATTGGGCTGGCAAAAAAAAACCCAATCAAACAAACGAGGTTTCCGCCGGTTTTCCACCGTATTAAGTAAGGCAGAGTAAGAAGTGAATAATCCATCTTCATATAAGTGAAATACTCTTGAGTACAACGTTAAACACCTATCAAACAAACAAACAAACCATAAGTATGATTTTAAACCCAAGCAAACAAACAAACTTAAATTAATCTTTCACCTTTGACTATTGAGAAAATAAGATTGTTTTTATGTTTAACTTGAATCATCATTAAACCAATATTGAAGTCTATCCTCTCCCCTACATCATCTCTTGATCTTGCTCACATTTGCCCGATACAATATATGAGCTCAGTTTGGATACGAGATATGTAGTGGTCTTCCTTTCCTTAGGTTTTCTCTCTGCAACCATTTCTCATAGTTAACCATATCTACAAATAAGCATCCAGGGTGCTGCACAGATTCAGGCAGTTATTCATGTACAGAGTTCTCACACAAATTACTTCTTTTGAAACTCAAAACTGTTTGTCTTTTATTTTTCAATTCATTCGGGAGTAAAATACTTGTTCATTCATAGATCCCACCTCATATAGTGATTTTTTGATGGACTTTATTAACTGTGGAGACTGTTTTTCTCCTGTCTCGAATCCAAATATTCTAAATTATAACAGTTTTTTTTTCTATTATGCAAATACTTATTTTTTTGTTCATTCTGAGAATTTTATTACAGCAATCAGCATTCATGTCAGACAAACATAAAACAAAAATATATTGATTAATTGCTTAAAAATCCAAAAATTATAAGATGTACTTTAGTTCAATGTAGGACTCAAATTAAGATAACAGGAATTCAAAAGTTGAAATTATTTTTTTTGCTATCGGTATCCTATTTTTGAAAATAAAGATTCCTTAAACATTATTGAATGATTTTTTTTATGGGTTATGAAGGGATCTTTGGACTTTTTGGTTAAAGTTAAACTTTTACTAATGTGGCTAGGAAAAGATAAAATTTTTGCCAGTTTGTACTCTTTGTTTAGATGTTAATATGAATAAAGTCACAAGTGACTTCTGAAATGACCCTGCAGGTGGTTGGCGGAAGATTCCTGCTGCCTTAAGCAGTTTGCTCATTGCTAAAAGGAACACATTTGTTGTAATGTCTTAAACTGTAAACTTTCCATCATCTTTGTTTGTTGTCGATCGTCTTGTTTGTTTCCAGTGCTGGGGTGGTTTCTGTCACTCGTTATAGTAATACACCATCATATGAGAAAAATGACTACCGTAACTGTTTCGATAGTCCAATACTCTGTGGTAGTAGTGGGCGGCTGGCACGCTGTCATATGAGTTGAAATAACTTTAAGTATGATGTAAAAAACCCAATCAAACAATCTGTGGTAGTATGTTGAACACCAATCTGGTATTAATAAATACATACACCTGACATTTGCTTCATGTTAAAATAACTTCTGACTTCAAGAAAAATAACAAATCTTGTCTCAATTTTTAAATGTGATTTTGAATCCTGGTTAACAGATTCTTCTCTCTTCTTAAAATGAAATAAGACAACAATCTTGCAAAAAAATGATAATATAGAAAGTTCATGTTGTAAAAATTTGATAATGTAGACAGTTCACAATGTAGAAATTTGATAATGTAGAAAATTGGTGATGTAGCAAGTTAATGTAGAAAGTTTTTAATTCATAATGTAGAGTGTTCTTAGTTTATAATGTAGATAGTTGATAATGTAGAGAGCCAATAATGTAAATTAGAAAATGTAGAAAGTTGGTATTGTAGAAATATGATATTGTTGAAGATAAATAATGTCGAAAGTTGATGATGTAGAAAGTTAATAATGTAGAAAGTTGATATTATAGAAAGTTGAAAATAAAATATCCAAAAGCACTGTTTTGTGTTTTAGGCTCTTAGTGATCATGGAGTCCGTTTCCTAGAGCTGGCACCAAGTTGTATAAGAAGTCACTGTGAGCCTAGAATGTGTTGGGATATTGATATCTCTTTTTTCAGCTATTTGGTAGGCAAACTTTCTCAGCCAGCCAGAAAATATAGGTAATCAGCTTGTGTTAACTGGAATGTTGTCATGTGAAAAAGAGCAGATTGAGGGTGTAGTCAGAAATATTATCAATTACGCCGGAGTGGACCCTGATCAAACATGGTTGACAACACAAGTCAACTCGCCACAGATAACTTTGTTCTCCAATTGGGTATGAATGAAGACAAATGTAAGTGAACTGGATTGTTATTAATGAGCTAGCAACTGTCGTCTGATTCCTAGACTACTCTCTATTGTCCAGAAGGAAAACCTATTTAGCTTTGTTTGTTAAACGCTATTTAACAGGTCTGTTCCACTACTGGCCATCTTTTTTGTTTCAAAGTTCTTAGTTGTAACAAATTTTGGTGATCTCATAGCTCAGCTGTTGTTCACTTGAAGAATACACTCCCAGTTCCTAGTTGTCTGGTTACTTATCCATCCTCTCAGTTTTGAATACATTTAAAACTAACCTTGAGTTCCACATGACTTACAGAGGTTCTCACTTGATTGCAAACCAAATTCTCTCCCAAGCAGGAACACACATCAGTTTATTACTTTTTAATGTTATTCTGTGTAGTCTGGGTATACTTTCCCATATGACCAGAAAATGAACAGTTTTAACACATTGTTGGTATACTCAGGAGTGTAGCTACAGTATGCTCTGAAGTAAGGGGGAGCAAGAACAGACAAAAGGCACCAAATAAAATAATTGTAAATTTATTATACATTTGTATTGTTCAAGTGGCCTTGGAAGAAAGTTCTTCTAAGGAAAAGATAAAAAATTAAGTTTGAGTTTCATCAAATAAGGGAACTAAAAAGTGAAATTGTTGAACAGGTGCCACTTTTGAGAATGTGGCCAGAGAACAAACACTCCCTCAGTACCCCTTCTGTACATTTTCAATATATTTTATTCATGTGTGAATAAATTTACAAAGATTAAGGTATTTTTTGATTTTCAATAGAAAATCTTAGAACAATAATCTGACAGAGAACAATTAAGAGCCTGAGAAGATTGAGTTCACTCTTTTATTTTACTGCAATTGTTTTGAGAGAAATTAGACAATGGATGATTCCAAGATAGTTTGTTTCTTTTATGTTTAAAATGATGGGTGTACTCGACTAAAACCAATGCAAATAGTTCTTCAAGTAATTAACTGAAATTTACTTCAAGTAGCTGTTAATTTGTTAGTGATAGGGACCCACACTGCACGGACATAACAAGTTTTTACACTCTGTCCAATTATAACTCATTAGAAAGGTTTGACAAATTCTGACAGTGATAAAACTTTTTTCATGTTACAATAATTGTAATTTAAAACTAGGAAATGACAATTGTCATTGTAATTTTACCTCTTTGTCACCTTACATTAAGTCCTTTGTTCAGAAGCTAAATGTGACGTTTACTGGGATGACTCAGTAATTAAAAACAACTTGAAAATGGAGAGCTGTTTTTACAATGCTTTTTCTTAAATTAATTTAGGATTAATTCTCGATTTATAACCTTTCAAGTCACACTTCCATACCATTTTCCTGTTCCAGTGAGACATGGGTCTGTGGCTTTAGGTTGTAATTAAATGTCCCACTTAGCCAAATATGTCGAGGGACGGGAGTAAAAATCTTCACATGCTGACAAGAATTAGCTTTGTTGTCGTCCCTTAGACTGAATCCTGCACGACAGAGAATTGTGATTGAGCGCTGGAATACATTGTTGGCTGAATGCATTTGTGGGCCATTTCCTGTCTGAATGTTGTGCTTTACAGAACTCATTAGAATTCAATCTCGCTGTTTAATTGTTAGGATTGTCAGTGATGTGACTCTGAGATGTTCGTCTGTGTCACCTCACACGGCTCTCGCTGTGATAACCAAGGTGACATGTAGCCCCGTCTCTATCGCCACGGTAATCCCTAAAGGACAGTTACTGAATTTTATGATTGTTCCGAAGCTCAGTGATCTTACGTAGCATGA
Organism: Cryptochiton stelleri; assembly: GCA_031471745.1. Classification (NCBI taxonomy): domain Eukaryota; kingdom Metazoa; phylum Mollusca; class Polyplacophora; order Chitonida; family Mopaliidae; genus Cryptochiton; species Cryptochiton stelleri. The sequence goes on along the minus strand of JAUELC010220814.1, from coordinate 5,754 downwards.
CAGAGTTTGGCGCGACACTGCATTTTACGAGGTTTTAACTCGAGCTGACTCATGGGAACAAAAAATGCCATTATTATTGATACAATCCCAGGGCCCGACCCCATTCACCTCTCAAAGCACTCAATACCTTACTTTAATGTCCCTTGATATTAATGTGAGGATTGTATGCAATATATAGAAAAATTAAAAGTTAAATAATATTGTTATGTATTTTTTTAATTAGCAAAGTTTCAGTGAGTGATTGAGTAGCTCTGATGCTAAGGTTATGAAAATATTTTAAATATTCTTAAGAATTTAATCTTTCATGTACTGGATCACCTATACCAACAACCTTAAGATCCGTCACTTTTCTTCATCAATTTTGCCATTACCTTAAAGTCCCTAGCAATGCCCTTAATCAGTGATTAGGATTGTCCCTCAATGGATGATGTCATAAAGTATTCTGTTTGTTACCATAATTTCTCACATTCTCACAGATTTCTTAGAATTTGTTGAAAACTTTTAAGAAGTCATGACTGAATCTTTCCATCTGACCCAGAAAAGCCATGAAGGTGAGTTATCTGATTTGTTATAAGTAGCAATTTTGGACAGGAAAGCTGTTTTGTGGCATGATGCATTAGGCACAACCTATTTCTCAACTCCAACCTTCAATAGCAGTTCAGGGGGAATTCCTTCAAATGAACAAAATAAATTATTGCATAGGAACCATTTTTCAAAGGGACAGTCTGATTAGGGAGTATTGGTTAAAGACAGAGATGGGGTGTCATTTAGCATGTGACAACCTTTTCAACTGGAAAAACCGAGCACTGGAACAGCAAGGATGCCAGAGGATGAAAAATCAAGCTAACGAACTATCCTAAGATCTCATTGTCTCCTCAGTGTATGGGGAGAAATATGACATGATTTTGGGAGAAAAAGGTGTAATTCATAGAGTTTAGGGCTGATTCCCATCACTGGACAAGTGGTAACAAGGAGGCGGGAGTATTAGTTAGAGCCCTGTTTGTCCCCTGTCATTACTTACCCCACACAGCTTCCAGCTCATGAACAATTGCTATCAAATTTCCACACAAAAATTCTTCGTAACAGAAGAAAAGAGAAAATGAGGGTTTTAAAAATGAGTCACCTCTAAAATAATTACACGAGATATTTGGGTGTCTGAACGACCAATCAGAGAAAACAAGGAAGGTAACGATGTGACAGAGTCTGACCCCACAACAAAAGACAAGAGCAGAGGGCAATGATCAAAATTCCACCGACCAGAGAGGAAATTGCTTCCAGATTTGCCTTTTTTAGCCGCTAACTAGGTTGGTCATGGAAGACTGCAGTATTGTGTGCCTGTCACCCTGTTCTAGACATGGAACTGTCAACGGCCGGCTCACAGAACCTTCTCTGCCTGACAGAGGCCTAGCTCAGCTTCCGGGGTCGTTTATTACCCTTTAAGACACGATGGTTGGGCAACAGGGGCACAGAGGAGAAACTTTGTTCTTACCCTCCTCTCTTGGGCATTACCGGATTTTCTCTTCATCCTTCCCTTGTGGGCGATGCCCCCACCCTTACTCTGATGTTATCGGCCTGCCTCCTCTGGCTAGAGTTTCTCTGCTCATTTAATGCTGATTTCCTGAGCACTCGTCTAAGGTTCTAACACTCCGGAATCTCTGTAGTTACAAGTGACAGTTTTCATCGAGGCATTACTTCACGTGAAAAATGTTAAATCATCTGATTTTCAAAGCCAACGATTGTTCATGTTATGCCATGCAATTGAGACCAGTAACTTGTAAATCTTAAATGATTGAATCAAAATCTAAAGGTGCTGATCCGCATTGAAGTTATGTGATCATATTGGAAAAAATTAAGTGGTATTCCTTTAACTTTAAGATTTTTTTTAGTATTTCAGAGTGTAGATTTTATTTATAGTTTTTGTCTGACAGCCAATGGCAAATCAACAAATGGCCTGGCAACAGCTGACTTCATTTGAAAAATCTTCTGATTTATTTATTTTTCTTCAATGTTAGTATTATAGTTTCCTTCTAATTCAATAGTTCCTTCTAATTCATATTCTATATTATTAATTTTATTGCAGTAATAAGAAAAATGTGTATGAATCAAAATCTTCTCAAATTTGATGTAAATATAATTGAGATACTTTCCTCTAATTAAATACAGATTTGATGTAGTTTTACAAGTATTATGAGATAATAAACAGCAAAATTTCCATAAAAGTGAAAAAATAAAATTATTTGAGCATTTTTCCTCTTGATTCATAAATGGCATTGGGACATTTTTCTGATTTTTCTCCTCTGCAGTTATTATATTAAATGAGAGGATATGCTTTTGTCATCGATGTTTTGAAATCTGAAACTGTAAAATATTGAGCCTAACTTAATCAAACAATGTATAGGTTACTGCATTGTTTTTATTGGCAAGACTTTATTTTTGTTGGCATGTCAGCATTGATGTGTCTGGCTGTGTCTGGGCTGCCACATATTGGATTTGAAGTAATAGATGTCAGCGATTGATGAAATTAAATCTACATGGCTTAATAAAGTGATTATTTAGTCTGACACATTTTGAGACTATGCCAACAAGCTTTTAGTAGTGTATTATAAAGAAATATCAGGCCTTTCCCTTATATCAAATTTATCCTGAATTAAATCTTATCACGCCACAGTTATATTGTGATGAAAGTTGGCCAGTTCAAACAACTGATCCGAAGAAAGATTTGTTACAAATAGAATTTGGTGATATTTAGGATTTTCATTTTTCTCTTTTGTCCATTCTTAAGTATAACACATCAGGGACATGAGATATTCAAAAGTGGAATGGGCAGTTACGTCTTTATAAAAAAACTAACCTCTCATCTTCTTCAAGGCTATAATTGTATTTGTCGTCACAGGGACAACAAGTGTAAGACAATTAAGCCTGATAACTTGAGCCCGTCAAACTCCATAAGAGTGTGTGTTACAGGAATTCAATTAGCAGTTTGTGTTCACTGCTGGAACTCACTACAACCCAAAAAACAGTATTTGTCATTGAGAATCAATAGTTTTGATCAGGACATTGGAGTTTGATTTCAAGTGTTCGTATATCATACAATGTACTCACACTTAAATGGCTTCGTTTTCTCCAAATTCGTAGGGAAAAATGGTAATCTAGAATGCCACATTTCCTTTCTATCTAGACAGAATTTTGGCTGTTTTTGTCAATTTTATTAGAAATCCACTAGACACCATTTCCTTTCGATGTGAGGCTGTATAATTCATTTGGCAAGAGGGTAATTTAGTGGGACTTTTTCGAAAGCAACAGCTTGGTTGTGTAAGAAGCCACATTGGTTGGCCCTTAAAAAGGTGGTATGGGTTGACTGTGTTTGTTCTCTGTAGATCTGAAGGGAACTCGGACAGCCCAAGAGCTTGGACGGAATGTTAAGCACTTCGGGCTTCCGCATAAATTCTCACTAATATTACCACATTATTTTCACACGACAGCTTGTTGTATTGACGGACAGTTCGTGTTCCTTTGGCCCCTACAAACTTCTCGATTAGATTGTCCGTTCTCACCTCACCAGCTGTTACCCGCACACCTAAAGGAGATATAAACTATTGATTACTGAAACATTATCCTAATATTAGCTTTAAATCTGCAGTGTAAAGCCAGAAGGTTTTTCATACAGTACATAAGTGAGAAATCTCAAGGGGATTATTTCTAACTTATCCCTCTGTGACCACCATTTACAATGAATTCTCTAAAAATACAAGAAGAAAAAAATTTGGTAAAAACTGTTTTCCAATTTTAGCAAGTACAACCAGCCTTTACAATGGATTCCACAACCATTCCACTAGTGTCAGTAAATTGACTAATATGATGGGATATTCAGTTTAATCAATATCTTTTTTGATTGTTAAATCTTGATGACACAACCATTTTGACCATATTTTAAAGGGAATTTCTTTGACACAGATTTTGTTTGTTTGTTGCAATTTGATTTTAAATAATCAAGCTTTATCAACAAAGATACTATTCATGTATTTTGTGTTGTATATCTGTCAGATGAAATGTAATTTGGAGTGGTGTGAAATATTTTGGTTTAATTATACTAGATGGCTTGTTAGCACCTTTTCCCCCCGGACACGAGCCCCTGCGGACAAGGTCGCCCTGGGGTAAAAGGGGGGATCTTCTCCGCACGGGCTCATGTCCGGGGGGAAAGGTGCTAATAAGCCATCTAGTATAGTTAAACCAAAACAACAGTTTGGTTATGAGAGATGTGGTGGTCTCCCTTTGCCTAGGTTTTCTCTCTCAACCTTTCCTCAACAATAAGCAGCCAGTGTGCTGCATAGACACAGACAGTAATTCATGTTCAGAGTTTTCATGCAAATTACTTCTTATGAAACTCAGAACTGTTAGTCTTTTATTTTTCAATTCTTTTGGGAGGAAAATACTTGTTCATTCATAGATCTCACCTCATAGTGATGTTATGGCAGGCTTTATTAATTGTGGAGAGTTTTTTTGGCTGTCTTACATGCAAGTATTATAAATTATAACATTAAACCAACAGTTTTTTCCTATTATGTAAATAATGATTTTTTGGATGTTCATTCTAAGGATTTTATTACCCCTATCAGTATTCATGTCATACAAAAAAGAAAAAAATATATTGATTAATTGCTTAAAAGTGTAATAAATTATCAGAAGTACTTTCGTGCAATATAGGAAGGAAATTCAAGTAAAAGAAATTTAAAAGTTAAAACAATTTTTTCTACCGGTATCCTATTTTTGAAAATATTGATTCCTCAAATATTACTGAATCATTTTTTTTTTGGATAAGGAAGGGATCTTTGGACTTGTGGAAGTTAACCATTTACTAATGGAACACAACAAAGATTGAATTTTTGCCAGTTTGAATTCTTTGTTCAGATGTTAGTATGAAGACAGTCATCAGTGGCTTCAGAAATAACCCTGCAGGTGGTTGCTGGGAGGTTCCAGTTGCCTGATGCATTTGCTCATTGCTAATAGGAACACATTTGTTGTAATGTCTTAAACTGTAAACTTTGCATCATCTTTGTCTGTTGTCGATTGTCTTGTTTGTTTCCAGTGTAGGGGTGGTTTCTATCACTCGTTATAGTAATACACCGTTATATAAGAGAAATACCTTTAACTGTTACGATATTGCATCATCTTTAAATAATGAAATACTCTGTGGTATTAGCAGGTGATTGGAGGGAGCTGCCTGTTGCCCTGGTGCTCTCAGAGCTAAGGGGCAACACAAAGCCGATCTGTTTGTGACGTCTATAGCAATTGACACAGGCCAGTGTCGTGGCTTGGTGGTTAGCATGTTGGACTGCTGATCCTCCTTCGATGTACCGTAAGGGTTGGAGTCCCCCAGTCGACCACAGGTATATGAGGGAGTCATACGAGGTGACTCCAGCTATAGCGGGTGGTGGTTTTTACGAGGTTTCCTCCCCGGTTTTCCATCGTATTTAGTAAGGCAGAGTAAGAAGTGGATAATTCGTTGTCATATAAATGAAATACCCTTATCTTGAGTACGATGTTAAACACCGATCAAATAAACAAACAAAGCAATTGGCACACTTTGTCTTATTGCATAATGTATTATGTCCTGTTACGTCCTTGTATCTTGTCATTATTTGTTGTCTGTGGCGCCGAGCGTGGTTTCCTTCACCCATTAGGCTGGCACATCATCATGAGTGAAATAACCTTAAGGATGGCGTAAAACCCCAATCAAACAAACAATCTGTGGTA
>JAUELC010220704.1:0-10640 GCA_031471745.1 Cryptochiton stelleri | reverse complement strand
TCATTGTTTGTTGCCAGTTGCGTCGAGGGTGGTTTCCTTCACCCATTGGGCTGGCACGCCGTCATATAAGTGAAATAGCCGTAAGTACGGCGTAAAACCCCAATCAAACAAACAAACAAATCTATGATAACATGACAAAGACACAATTCATTCGACGATAATGAAGTGTGAAAAAGGCATAAATTTAGACAGCATTATTTCACGTGCAAGTTAATTAACGCTCTTCACAATAACTTATTTCCATTGTTTTCTGTCCAAGAAACATAAGGACAGATCCCTTTATCAATAATTTTTGCTTTGAGTAGGCTTAATCTAGAATTGTTTTCTCTGCATTATTTGGGTGCTGCCCAGAAAATAAAAACTGTTCTTTTAATATTTTAATCTATATAGAATATTAGATTTATAACCTTCTCTTGAGATGTATAGAGGTTATCCACAACAACTCGAGATTAAGATCTATTGAAAAAACTTGTCGATGAGATAATTTATCGATTTTTGTTTATTAATCTTCATCCCTGTGCGAGTGGGGTTATCTTTAGAAATATATATAAAGTGTATATGTGGAGAACATTGTGACTTGGATTAACCCAAATAAGTGTTCAGATGTATATAGTATAAAACTATGGATATAACATTGAAAATGGTATCTTAAACAAGGACTTAAAATCATGGATAGTTGTTGCTAACTATCTGTTTATTCACTCTATAGAGGTCGTCTCCTAAACAAAAGGTGTAGTACGTTTTAAAACTGTCACTCAGGACTTTACAAAGTAAATACAGTATACGAGTTAAGGAGAGTTAAAAGTTCAACATTTTGAGGAGGTCAGTGAAAAATGACCGACGTGAAGATTTGTAGTTTCATACCAACCCCTTAACCTGGGGATAGACTAACCAAAGATCCTCACTCCGTTGTAGAAAGGACGCACCTGCCGACACAGGGATCAAGTATTTTCGTGTCAAAACCACCTCGATCCTCACCAAATAACTCTGCAATATTCATAGCATAGTTAAGGGTCCATCAGCGGTCAAACAGATACATTTTTTTATTGTTCTTCTGTCGCCGTTATTGTTAATTTGTATGGCTGACTGCTTAATTCGCATACTTTATTCCAAGAGATAACTAGTCGACACACTTCCTATTTTTGTCTTTATTAATATTTTTTATTCAAGGTTGAACTTTTCTAACTGAAGCACTTAATGTAAACATGTTAAAAGTTTATAGACCTGATGTTTTAGATATTCGTGGTTAAGCTATTCATGTTTTAGCTTTTCGTGTTTTAGCTGTTACTGTTTAAGATATTCGTGTATTAGCTAATCTTGTTTTACATCTGTTTCAGATATTCGTGTTTTAGATATTTGTGGTTTAGCTTTTCGTGTTTTAGCTTTTCGTATTTTAGATGTTAGTGTTTTAGTTATTCGAGTTTTAGCCGTGTTTTACCTATTCGTGTTTCAGCTATTCGACTTTTACCTTTTCGTATTTTAGCTGTTGGCGTTTTAGTTATTCGTGTTTTTGCTACTCGTGTTTTCGCTATTTGTATTTTTGCTATTCGTGTTTTCGCTATTTGTATTTTTGCTATTCGTGTTTTAGGTATTCGTGTTTTGGCTATTCGTGTTTTAGGTATTTGTGTTTAAAATATTCATGTTTTAGCTAATCATGTTTTTAAAAATTTGCGTTTGAGATATTCGTATTTCATTGATTTGTGTGTCAGTTAATTACCCTTCAATGATTTGTGTGTCAGTGATTACCCTTCATTGATTGGTGTGCCATTGATTCACCCTTTATTAATTGTTGTGTCAGTGATTCGCTCTACTATGATTGTTGTATCAGTGATTCGCCCTTCTATGATTGTTGTATCAGTGATTCGCCCTTCTATGATTGTTGTTTCAGTGATTCGCCCTTCGATAGTTTTTGTGTCAGTGATTCGCTCTGCTCTGATTGGCGCGTCCGTGTACGTATTTCAGTGAATCGCTCACCATTGTGGTGTGGTTCCCCGGTTAGCGCGTTGGCTTGCGGATCTTCCTCCATTTAACTCTCAGCTTCAATTGACCAGTTGCACCTCAGGTATATGAGGATTTCACACAAGGTGACCCGGCCATCTTTACCAGGTTTCCACCGCGGTATTAAGTCAGGCAGAGTAAGAAGTGGACAACCCTTCGTCATATAAATGATATACTCTTGAGAACGACGCTAAACACCAATCAAACAAACAAACAAACATCTATGTTACCGATACTGTCTAGTGTAAAGATAACATTATAACAACAAACTCTTTTTCTTGATAACTACTTCATTTTCGTGATAGAACACAACGTTTCAACACATATGCCTGTATCGTCATCAGGTCAAAATGATCTGAACATTATATTAAAGTTAAAAGTTAAATAACTAGGATGTGGGCCTATTCTTGTTATTCTAGATTCACATGTGAATGTAAGGTATGCATTATCTTTCATGACACGTAACCCCGGACTTTTCACGTGCAGTAGATCGTCGTTGGTCGTAGAGGAATGTCTACCGTGCATCTTAATAAAGCAACTTGTGATCGTTGGTTTTTGGGCAAAAATTCTAGTCGATGTTTGCTCATTATACACATTGTAGAGGAGGGTTAGATGTAAAGGTCAGAATGTCAGCAAAGATAAACAAAAACTGCCCGCCAATTTAACCAGTATTAACAACCGTGGTGGGATTTACTGAAGATCACGAGCTCAGATACAAATGAGCACCAGACGACATATTGTTGCAAGACATAGCCTAATTGTAGTCAAGTAAACATTATATCTATATTAAACCCGCTAAAACTTTCTCTCTTTACAACGAGATCGATGATTATATGACATTACACAGTAGTGGATTAAGGGGTGACACATTGTAAACGAGGTGCACACACACGGCTAGAACAAAAAGAGTAAATTTATCTGAAACTTTACCACATCAATTTAAGAGCCATATATCTTATTGTTGTTTTTTTCTTCTTTTTGCCTCGCGAATCCTATTTTCCCCTATATTGACATTCCTATATTCATGTTTTTCCCTCCATTTACACACATCCATTATTTTGTAAAACTAAATATTTGAGAAAACACTCGTTTGAAATTTCTTTAATCGGAAATCTATAGATAGAAAATGTTTGTACAACCGATAATTATGGACGCAATTATTAACGCATTCCCAATTAAAATGTCTATTGGAAATACGTTTTTATAAAAATTAAAACAACAGCAACAGACGAGCAGAAAAATATAGATATCACACAGTATTACATTAAAAATACAAGACAACAAATGCAATTGCTGTCAGAATTACACACGTAGGACATATATAAAATTAATATAGTCCAAAATTCAGGGGGACAGTCAATAGTCCAAACTATTTGTCGTGATACTGGAACAATATAACGAATGAGATGTACGTAAGCTGTTATCGTTATTACTGGATATATATATGTTACAGTGAGGCGATAGTTTTGCGGTTTGACGACGTGCCCTGTTCGTTCACCACATCAAGCAGCTAAACACAGTTAGGAACTTCGGTAAGTCAGTCGAGAGAACATCGAGTGGACAACATGTTAAAACAATAGCAAACCTAGAGGATTTCTAGCAAAAATGTTACTGTATACCTTTTTCAAAACGTAACTGCATTTTGTGGTGGTCTTATTCGGGTCAGATGTATTATGTAATGTCCGACAGCAAGTCGTTAAGCTTAATGTCCAGCGGACAGAGGATGTTTGTTTAACAATCTGTATGCTCTGGTACTGTGGTACAGGGGATTCGTAAATAAGTTACACTGTTAGATAACACATATTGATCTCAAATGGACGTTAATGGATTGTTGTGTTTGCGCTAATTTCCCGTAACAGTAAAAGCTGTGTGTTTACTATGAATTCACATAAATTTCCTTGTAATGCTTCGGCGATAGAGTTAAATCTTAAACAGGAAAGCTGAAAACATCCGGTTTTGTGGTACGGATTTCCGTTGCCTACATATTATACCAAATGCTGAATTATATGTTTATTGTGTAATATCTCCCCAGTTATTTGTTACCTAAATCTGAATGATATCGAGACTGTCCTGCAGACGATGTCGATGCGAGAGTCTTAGCAGCATGGAAGCGAGCTCATTTTATAATTCTATAATTTTTCGCTGTTCAAGGTAGCTTGCAGATTTTTTGTTTGTTTATTTCTAAAAGTTATGGTTAACTATATGAAGAAGCTTAGAAAACGCAAATAATAGTTAATTTCCTTTTTAGTTTTCCAGTCTAACTGCACTGGATAAAACGGCGTATTGTTGTAGCGTTTAACTCTGCCACCGAAACGATGCTTGGTAGGTTAAAAAAATCCCAATAGAGTTAATGTTAGGAGTTGAAACCACACGCTGTAAAAAATCTGGGCTGTGGGAATTCCTTGAGGATTTCCTGCGACAATTCTTTAATACCCCCACAGCATAGTCATTGTTATCTTAAACTGTAAAGTATAAACACCTGCTGTTTGAACTTTAATATCGCGTTGAACGTTCCGCCGACAATTGGCTGGCCACAATATATATATAGTGAACTTTTAATTCTTTCCCAGATTTACAATGCAGATACTTATTCTCACCCCCTTGTTTTGTTTATAAGTGATTTTTATTCTGTGTTGTAGATCTCTGTGCACCGCCCCGCAATGAGTAAGAGTGCTGTCAAACGAGAGACTTCGTCGTTGGCTTGTGATGGATAACGATAAGACTTTTCTAAAGAAGATCGGCTGTACCACAAAAAGATTGTTATTTGTGCCATGCCTCATAATACTGTTAATAACGGTGTCCAACATCTGCCATTTTCATTTGCACAGAACAGCAGTTACAGTTTTACCAACTTTCAACCAACCTAAGTCTAAAGGTGATAGAAACGTTCATGGTGGAGTCTTCAGGTTGTCTGCTGGATCTAACCAAATTGCTGTCCAACAATTTTCCGATTATTGGAAGAAAGTTGATTTTAAATATGTAAAGGGGAGACCACTGAGAAACCAACCAAGCCCCACCCGATTTGATGATAGTCTGTCCACAACTATTCAGACCCAAACAGAACCCGCATCAGCGCCATCTATCGGCAAGCAAATTCAAAGTTATGTACGAAAAGGTAATTCTAAAGACGTTATCTCTTGGAGGAGTCGATTTAAACTGGACAATAGTCAAATGAAAACAAAGACTACCTTGTTGTCGTTTGATGAAAGACGGTCCCTGATGAAAAATACTCTACCATACAACGCCAAGGACGTGGATTTAATAACTGTGGTAAGTCTTCATTCTCAGTAATGTTGTTATCGAGACTTGCAGGACCCAGACCTGATGGTTCGAGACCGAGACATGCCCTGAAATCCCGAGATCAAGACCTCTTAGTCCGAGACCAGATTTCGAGACCTAATATTTAAATATCCGAAAATAATTATAAAAGAAAAAGACACATACAATTATTGACATAAAGACTCATTTTATTGAACGCTAAAAGGTAAAAGGTAATCTTACACCTACAAAAATCAAATCTTTATAGTTAAAATCCACAAAAGTCTCTTCTATTCTACTGCGTCCTTTGTTTGGCTGGTCTTTCAAATTCTTTCTTGTCGTTTTTTTGTGGCCAGTGATGTTCGGGATGGTTTCCTGCAAACCATTGGCCATTGTAAGCTGACACGTTATGAGAGAAATATAGGGCGGCTTAAAACTACAATTGCCAAACAACCAAACAAATACACTGAAATCGATTTTGAGTCAGGACAATCGTTATCTAATATCTCTATTATCGCAGACTACATTGATTTTCACTTTAGATAATGTAGGGGTGGTCTCGATACCAAGACAAGCAAAATATCGAAACCACAAGGAAACGAGACCACAATGTACCGAGACCACAATGTACCGAGACCATGGAAAATGGGTCTCGAGACCGACAACACTGTATTTCTCACAAACAGCGACGTTTAGTTGGCTGCATTATTAACTAAGCATGCTGTTACTGAAATTAAATCGTTAAAAAAATAAAGCTAAATACTAAACTATAGCAAAATGATTGCGCCATATGATTGGAAATATTAAATTGATAATACAATTGAATTGAAACATTGAATGGGAATTGATCTACTGCTTAGACGAAGATCATGAAGTCTTACCACACCAGTTAAAATAGTTTGATGCTTTGCAATAATCAATTCCGAAATATTTTTATATTGGCTTCAGAATTATAGAAATTGCGTTGCTTCACGTATATATATAAATGCTTGCTTGGCCTATGCTTCGACAATGCACCTTCTTATTTGCGATTGCTATGGCTGACAATAGATCTTGAGCAGTTTATCTATATACACCCTCACTCTGAACATAAAAAAGCTATGGGCTTTAGTGATTATCTAATCCACGGATTTAAAGGTTTATTTAAGTCTTTGCTGGTGGCTGGTTGGAAATTCCAGAGCTCTCTAAGCTAAGGAACAACACGAAGTCGATTTGTTAGGGTGTCTTGCCCTGTCGTTTCGCACACTATGTATTATTGCCCCATGTTTTGTGTCCTTTGTATGTGTTGTATCTTGTCATTGTTTGTTGCAAGTGAAGTCGAAGGTGGTTCCCTTTACTCATTGGGCTGGAACGCCGTGGTATGAATGAAATAACATCAAATACGGCGTAAACCTCCAATCAAACAAATATTCTTTGAGTCAAAACCTTTTTAAAAGTATGACAAGCCACGAGTTCCGCATTGTGTCAATAGGTACATATTGCCGGTAGAACACTTGGGATCGATATAATCACACTGGCACAGGGATGACGATTAATACAAAAAATCGAGAAATCATCGATCTATATATATATATATTTATATAGCAAAACATCATTTTACGGTTTCATTTCTTCCATGTTTCTTTTTCTGGATAAATAAATAAATGTATAAATATTCGAAGCTGATGTAAATGTTCTATTTGTTGTTTGCAGAAACCCTTTCCTTATATAAAATCCTACAAGAACCCGTGTTGGCTGGAGACATATGTAGGTCCTAATTATACGAAGAATGTATATACTTCTCGTCAAGATGTCCGTCAAGAATTAAGCATCATGACAGAGATATTTCACAAACGTCAAGAGATTGGAGATTTTCATCGTGTTCGTTGTTTACCCTATTTTCTTATTATTGGTCAACCGAAATGTGGTAGTACCGACCTTTATCGCAAGATTATAGCTCATCCCGAAGTCCGCAACATCCCTGCAAAGCTGAAAGAACCTCACTGGTGGGCAAGAGCTAGATTAGGTAATGTTTTCAAATGTTCACCCAAACAAATATGCCTCCAAAAACTAAACTCATGAAGATAATTTTAAGTTTAAAGCTAACTGTAAAATAAGATGAGTATTTTATGATTCGGGTAAGCCCTGTTTTAAATATTAGTACATCAATCTGTTACGTGACGTACTTAAATTTTCTTGCAAGTAAAACCCTATGTATGTGCCTATCCTCAAAGGGCAGGGCTGATGTTGACAATAAGCCTTGCCACGCTTTCCGCGTTTCATAGGTCAGATAGAGATCAAAGTGAAATAACAAAAACGAATAAACAAATCAAATGTCAATTTTCAAACAGTGTATCGCCTCTGCTGTAATATGATAGTTAGATAAATAGCGGAGGAAGACATCTTTTTCGAGCAGTGGCTCAAATTCTGCTTATCCTTGATTGTGTGTTAGAGCGGTGATGTTAAATTTCTGCTTTCCTTCATTAGTTTCATAGTTTTCGTTTCATATTCTTCCACATCGCCTTTTGCTGTACGGGTTATGTGCGTGTAGAGGATATATAGCACCATGACACACCTAGACTTTTGTTTTGCCTATAACTTCAGCTGGCATAGTTATCTCCTCCTCCAGAATTGTGCTGAAAGTCTGACAAGGGGAGGAATACAGTTTCACGTCGGGAAGAGTATACGGTCGTTCAGTGCAGCGATAAGTGGGCTGATTTGAATGGAATCATTCCAGATATATAACCACTTGGGAAGATACCCACATGTATGTAAAATGAACTTGAAAAGGGCATATAGACCCTGCGTTCAAAGGTTTAAATAGTTGTTTCGTTTTGAAATCGCCAAAATCGATAGATCTATTGCCTAATGACGTGATCAACATGACACATAGCTTTGTGTCGAGAAAAATGTGACTGGCTTGTTTAGAGCCGCGTGGATTCACTGTAATAGATGTATCACGTGACTCTGGAATGTTAAGCACATGATGGTAATTCCATAGTTAATTTAAGTCGATTTCACGTTTTATTACTCAGTCCTATGCAGAAGTTATCTTCTGCAGTAGAGTCACGGTAGTAAAATATTGAGCTTTATGTAATCTAATGTCAAACTAAAAGCACAGCACGTAGTTGTTAGCATAACTTTATTAAAATCTTCCCCTTTGACATTGGCCCTGTGACTGAGGGCAGCAGGTTCTGAGCATAATCACGCGGTCTTAGCACTTAGCCAAACACTTCACATTCTATGGTTTGTGTTAGTGTGGCTATTTACTGTGAGTACACCGCCGCCATATAAGTGAAATACTCTTGAGTACGGCGCTAAGCACCAATCAGTCAATCAATCAACCCCTTGACATTGAGAAATGAATGTGACTGAAGTCAATACTCCCATGACGTACCGCGAATACGTCATATGCAATCGGATTATTGCAGAATACGGGATTTGTTTTATTTGAGTAAATTCAAATTTATAATTACAGGCCGTTCAGGTGCACGAGGTCACGTGGTTTCCTTGGAGAGCTACATAGACGTATTTGATCTCGTGTCATACCAAATTGAAATGGACACCAATCTGGATGATACGGGAAACCTCTTTCATCATTTAGTCACAGGTGAAAAATATAGATAAATAATCAGATATATATTGTACAATAAAAAGCAGAAACATTATGTATAGGTATGTATTGATATGTATGGAGGTGTTTAGTTGCCCGGTATGTTGCCTCATATGTAGTGTTATTTCACTCATTGTCAATGAAGTCAGTGGGTGGTTGGAGGGAGATTTCCATGTCCTCATGCTATCTCAGCTGCTGGGCAACACGAAGTTGATTTGTCGTGGTCTGTACTGCTCATTTGCACACTGTCCACACTTGTTTGGGCACCGTGCTTGTCGTATATCCGTTTATTGTTTGTTCCCAGTGACGTCATGGGTGGTGTCCTTCACCAATTGGGCTGGCTTGCCGTCATGCGACTGATACAATCTTGAGTACGACGTAAAGCCCAAATCAAACAAATGCATCAAACAAACATATTAATTACACCAATAAAGGTGACGTCAGAAACCGGCAAACCAAAGCAAACAAGAAACTCATCGAAATGTGTTGGCAACTACTGGGAACTCTTTCATAGCACACATAGTGGTGTTTGTCGATTAGGATAATCAGTACCTTGAGAATCATTGGTACACTACAATCTTGTGATAGGACAGAAGAAGCAAACTAACAAAAAAACATAAACAAATTTTGTCTATTACCTTAGTAAGAACTATTGTGCTTCATTTTTTTTAGGAGAAGGAAGTATGTCGACATTTTGGGATAACGATCATTGGTGGGCGATGGTTGGGAATGAGAACATAACAGAGCCTCGTATCCTGATATCTGATTATATTCACCATCTATTACCAGATGTTAAACTCATCCTCATCCTTAGGAATCCTACAACAAGGTATGGTAGTCCAGAATCACCATTATCTCCGTTGCTGAAACATTATATAAAACCTGTAATTCCTCTCATAAGGCTGTCATAGTACACAGTTAATGAAGTTCCTATTAAAGTTTTCAATCTGATGATAAAAACTGACGATCACTCCTTCACCTCGAAACTGAAATTTCAAAATCTATTTTTTTAGTTTCCAAAGATTTACATATTATAATTATAATACATATTTATTTCAGGCACATAGGTTGATATAATAGGCTTGATAAAATAATATCGTATTATTTGTAGGCAACGATAACACTATATATGCTATGTTATAGACACTTACTGACATATGGCTTGTTTTCTTTCCTTGTATGATACATCGCACTTCAATTAATATTTCAGAATGTATTCAGACTTTCTTTATTTTCGGAAAAATCGGAAGGCTCCTGGAGATTTTCACGAGGCTGTTGTCCAGGCAGTGAGGTTATATCAGGATTGCATACACAATCAAACTGTACGGTCCTGTGTGTATAACTACTTCCTTAATTTCAAAGCACAGGTAGTTGTAATCTGTTTATTTTTACCTGTAATTTCTTTACTTGTTAATTATTAGGCAATAAACCAACAAAAGCCGAGAGATTGACAACACTGCATAACAATCGTTGTTTTTCGACGTCTTATAATAATAGTGATAAAAACGTTAAATATTTAGATATATAAAAGGCGTTAAATATCAACAATGTTTTTTCTACACCCTGCTGATATATACAGTATTAAAATGCACCAATGTTTGTCAAACGTATTTTAATTCAAACCTCTCTGTTTCAAGTCTAAATAAAAATCTCATTACAAGACATTTATGGTAAGATATATAAGTAAATTTGTTTGTAAACCCAACTTAACTAATGCATCTAATCTGATCTCATCTTCCGTACATTAACTTCGTATGTTTTAGATACGTTTGCGGGTCGGACTATACTCTGT
>JAUELC010220593.1:0-10640 GCA_031471745.1 Cryptochiton stelleri | reverse complement strand
TTGTATCTTGTCATTGTTTGTTGCCAGTGGCGTCAAGGGTGATTTCCTTCACCCATTGGGCTGGCACGCCGTCATATGAGTGAAATAACCTTAAACACGGCGTAAAACCCCAATCAAACAAACAAACAAACTTTACATTGTAGCAAATATCATGTGAATCTGAGAAACTATTGCATTCTTTCAAAAGTACTCTAAGAGCTTTAGCAGACGGGCACAGTAAACTAATATCTTCTGCATATATTATATTGTTATTAAAGATCCCGGCTATATTACATCCAACTCCATCTTTGCAAAGAGCAGCATCAAGTTCATGCATGGACACAGAAAAGAGGACAGGGTAGCCACCCTCATTACACCGTTACATGCCGATAAACATGCATCATACTCAACTCCACTTAATCAAAAACCGTTGAGTAGTAAACCATTTATACAGAAAATATACGATAAAAAGTGGTATTTTCTTTAAGAAACCTATTCTTTTATTATGCTTTATACAGGCTGACTCTATTGAAAGCCATATTGTTTACTGTGGGTTTAGGCAAGGCTCTCAATCAAAGAGAGTATTTCAAATCAAAATATATCAAATCTTTAAAACTGTTTCAATCCTTACTTCCGTAAATCTATGGAACTGATTTGAACATCAAATTTTGTCAGTAAATTTATCGCACTCTGTATTTTTGGTTCACAGACCTGATGGCTACATGTTTGGGAGTCAGATTTTGTTCAAAAGGAAAGGGTCGTCTTGTTCAGTCGGACTCCAGAATCACTTCTTCGCGAATTTAATGTTTATCCGGGTGTTCTGTTGACAGCTGCTGTGTTGCTGTCAGCTATAATTCTGCAGACTCAACTTGCGAAAAACTGAAATATAATGAGGACGTAGGACATAGAAGTCCACATACGAACGAGGAGACTTTTAGTACAGAGTGTCCTTCTATGGTATGTATATGTATGCTCATGTTTTGTAACTTTATTCGAAACACTATAAACGGTCAAGTTGTATCGGCAACAGGCTCAAATCATAGGGCCGGAACTGCTATTGTTTCCCTGATGTCATTTCTGGCATGCTGTTTCATAATATCTACTAGCACCGATCCTGGGGGCCATTCGGTTAAAGTAAACGGAATATTCAGGCAGTCCGATGTCTTTTCTCGATATCCATGGTCAAGCGTAAATACCAGAAAGGCGCCGGTTCTGTTATGACATTGCAACATTGCTAGGAAAGAGCACTGATGAAATCATTCTGGCTGGTGATTTTAATTGTGTCCTTGACAAATCGCCAGATATGGATGGCCGCCCAATAGAAACTAACATTGCGTTCTAGCTTTCTAGGTCACATCCTCTTGGAATACGCAAATGTCCCCCTTAATAGCAAGTGCTTGACAGGCCCGATTTGAGCCGGTTAATATTCAACTCATTCATAAACGTGGGTCAAAGCGATCCATATCCCTGTTGTGGGCCGATTATAAAATCATCACAAAGATTCTAACAGGAAGGTTAGGGTCAGTAATGGGATCAGTTATCCATTCTGGCCAGACCTGTTCTATTGCAGGCCGCTCCATCCTGTCGAATAGTCTCCTTGTCCATTATCTCATTGTACTAGTTGAAGACAAGGGTATTGAGGCTCCTTTTATTAGCTTCGACAGCTTGGAATGCAGTTGCATTCTGAGCAGTTGCATTCTGAGCCTGCTTCTGCTCAGTGGCTTCGGCCCGATTTTTACGTAGTGTGTTGAACTAAGTCACCAGTCTCTGGTTAGCCGTCTCCTTATAAATGGGTTTCCAAACAACTCAGGTTATCCGGAGCGAGGTGCTCGCCAAGGGTGCCCATTGTCTCCCTTTCTTAACGTCTTGGGTGCAGTGGATCACGGGGCCGCAATTTGAAGACGGATATCCAAGGCGTGGAGCTGCCGTTTGTAGAGGAACTAATAAAGGTGTCTCAGTCTCTTTGTATTGGTTCCAGCGATAAACCTCTGCAGCTAAATTGAAAAAAGGAAAATCTACGGAACTATTCCTTGGAGCTCGGAAAGACCATCAAGACGAACCGCTGGGTATCAAATGGGTATCGACGTCAATCAACTTCTTGGGGTTAAGCAGGGCCCAAGCGATTGTGCCGTTTTAGTCACATGCGACAAGCATGTCTTTTCTGTAGCTGGAAGGAATATTTAGATCAAACCTATGCTACTTTAGCGTCCCTGTGTCTTCTCTGGGTTAGAATTTAGCTCAGCATTCGATCGTGAGCCTCTGTTGCTCCGTCGGTAGTGTTGGGCCTGTAACCCGGACGATTCGGGTTCGTATCCCGGTGGAGTCAAACAATTGTTTTTCTCTCTGCATTTATAAAGAATATATATATATATAGCCGTTTCTCAGGAGGGTAGCAACATATCTGTGAGGCCCCAGTCTCAGTAAACATCAAAACCTATAATAACTGTTATATCTGACAGTTTATTATACTTAATTTGAATTAAATATGTATTGGATGTTCTTTCAGACCGAATCATCGCCTAATTGTGTGGATAGTTCTGGACCGAGGGGTAAGTTTAAAATTGCTTGCATCATATGCCTATTAAATTATTCGTTGACCTTGATTTGGCGCCATATTGTCTAGTTCATATCATCCAAACGGCGTTCACTTCCTGATGACTTGATTGAGACAGGCTGAATATTAGACTGTGGAAAAGAACACTCCCAACAACAACATTGTTGCGACAGTTATGGTTTCAGTTGATGTTTTGGTTAAATGGTAAATTTAATCACAGCCCAGTTCTAAATCTACTACATGTGTCGCTAACTTAGTATCTTGAGATGCTTCGTTTAGATAGCTCATTTGTATTTAATACTTGATGCTATGCTCTCTGATATAGTCTAAGTGTTAATCTACCTAACGTAAATGCTTAACAACGGAAATTATTAGCGAACCGATTGTACTTAACGTCAGTCATGTGCGACTACTAAAGTAAAGGGAGAGATTTCGGCTGAAAACAATTTACAAAAAACGCCAAGAAATGGATGAACATCATCTGATCGTTAAGCAACTTAATTAGACGGCAAAATGCAGAATATTTGTTTCGGTGCTTCAGAATATTCTCAACAAGATTTTCTGACTAAACTGACAAAATCAGCCAAAATTATTTTTTCATTATTAAATTAATACGATTATTATCATCAGCTGTAGCAGATTTAAGTCAATGGTGGTCGTTTTGCAAAAGTTTCGCAGAAGATATCAGAATAAGGTTTAGAAAGGAAAAAAACAAGGACGGAACATAATCCTGTATCAAGTATATGGGCAGTTCTTCAGTGCATTGTATCAGCATATAAGCAGACTCATTGTCAGAACCATTATATCTATACACATTATAACCATTTAATATGTCATTGTGCATTACACTAAGATACATGTAAGTTAAGTAACTCCTGGTAAAAGTCAACCTAAGGTGGACGTGTATGGTCAGGGGAGTTCGAATTTAAATGTTCACCAAATAGCTACAGATTGACAGAGCTGCCGTCTGATGATCTATATAAACGCGGATCCCACATCAAAAGAGCAAAATACGACAACATAATAACCAGTAGTTCAGTATATATGAGTACTGTTAATACAACATGTACGAGTCATAATTCATGACGTCATACTTGATGTTACTTTCCAGGCAAAATGCAAAATGGATTGATCAGCTCGTTACGTTGTTAATCTGTTTAGATTACAGGTCGAAGTTGACCAGCCGTTACCACCCGTGTAGCCAAGCGCAGGATAACCACAAAACACGCGCTTTATTGTCAATTTATTGCCATTTTCAATCTTATAAAGGCATTATAGTCAAGTGGATTCATTAAAAAAATCGTTTCTTCCATTTCGTGAAATAGCGATCATATTCAGACGAGATAGGTTCAGATAACTTAGATAGTGGCTCCATTCTGATAATTTGAAAACGTTTTTGTTACATGTCCTGCTTGAACGTTAAAAGGCGTAATTCGTCCAACTATCGACCGAATTTACGGAAGCATAATATTTACACACACACTCCACACTGACAGCGTTTAAGATCTGGTTAAAATTATTTTAAAAAAATAATTTTAAAAAAAAGAAAAAAGCTGTTGTTTAAGTAGAATTTTATACACCATAAAAATTGTGGTCATGACTTTAAATCGACTTTTCATATGCATATCACAGAGAGTATAACCCTATAATAAGGCTCTATTATAATTATTAAATATATACAATTGATTCTTCGCAGGTTATGTCGGATTCAAACTGTATAAAGGTTATGACATTGACGGATATGACGACTTTACCGAGCTACATACCAATCTGACGAGATGCAGACAACTGTGTGTAGAGCAGTCGACTTTCATATGTCGGTCTTTTAGCTTTCGGTGGGAATTTGGTGCATGCCACCTGAGCCGTTTAACAAAAGATGACGTAGATCGAGCGTTTAGGTACCTTGGCCCTGATTTTCAATATGAAGAAAGGAACTGTTTCCTGTGATTTCCAACTAGAAGTGCCAAGAGTGACAGATCCTGGTTTTGGGTATACTTTTCATACTTACTTATCGGTAAATGGAAAATGATTTTTGTATTATCTATAGCATTTATAAATGCGTCTATAGAGTCTTTGATCATGGTGCGGCGACACACACTGTTTGTAAAACTTAACGTTTTAAATCGCAGAGGGCTGGCACAATAACCATTGAAATACGGTTACAATTGAAAGCTGATCGACACAAAATCATTTAAATATTCTCGCAGAATTGTCAGTTTTTGGGTAATTGTTAAACCTTCACATAACCTACAAAGCTGGAGTGGAATTAACGACCTGCTTCTTACTTTTACTTATTGAGAAAAATATATATAACTCATGTTATTCTGTAATAACGCAAAAATACCTATTTTGGAGAGTGTGACTTTAATAGAATTGTTTACCGTGAGTTTATGAATGACACCTTCTGCTGTAAATGGATAACATATATGCAGAAAATGTTTAATGAGCTTGGTAGAAAGGCAAAATTACTTGAAAATTAAATTAACAATTCATCATGAACTTGTTTGTTTTTTCTGCCACGTAACCAACTAAGGCAACTATATCATTAAGCTCTGGTTAAGCAACAACATATTTCCAATTGTAACAGGAAGTAAGACCATTAGCAGAGGTTTATTAACTAAAGGTATGCAACGCCCCATTTACTCCAGTTCAACGGCATTGAAGCAATTTTATGCACAGCTTAAAAGGCTATTGCCCTCCAGTGTACAGTATATGAAGTTTGAAACTAAACTCGCCTGATGAATCATGGGAAACCATGTTTAACTGTTTATAACCTATCTTGCTGACAAATAATATTTATCTTCAGTTTGTTCATGCATTGTACATATAAAAATATGACATTCAATAAGAATCCCAACTTGATGGTTTTAAAAGCGCCTTTACCCCTTTTGGCTATTAGTCTATTGCACAGGATTCACCATTTGATTCTGACAATAAAATTGCACGGAATGGTTCTATATAATATATCCTTCGCGGCCTACGTCACATGAAACGTTAAAAGTTGGCCAGAAACCACAATGCCGTTCAACAGGTACAATGGGCGTTGCACACCAGCCGGCTTGCACACTTCTGGTTAATAGATTTCTGCCATTATACCCTGTGTGGACATACTGTGTATTATATGTAACTATAGATTCCGTGTATGGTGGGTCGTTGCGGACAAAATCCTCATCATGTATATTGTACACATATTCGCAACCAATCGCTGAGTAGTTTCATGAATACATACAATTGTTTTGTATCTATACATACATTGTTTTGTATAAAGGCCTACTATTTCAATATACAAATTATCGTGTGAAATGAGTTTTGCTAAGTGTGTCGTTTAGAAAGGGATCATTAACAGTATTTTCGTTTTTGGATAACACTCTTTTAGTAAGAACAGAGAACCATGGTCATTGTTCGACGTGGTCTCAAGTAACTTCTGGTGTCCCCCAAGGTTACCTATTGGGGCTTTTATAATTATTTTGTATGTTAAAATCATCTGAATAGTGTACGTTCTCATGACCATGCTTTGTTATATGCTAATGACAATATCTTGTGCAGGGTAATTGCGTTAGATATCGATTGCTCTTTGTTACTGTAAGTAGATATTGATAGAGTTTAGCAATGGTGTAAAGAGTGGAAACTACACCGTGTCTTTTACGAACAAAAATAAAGTTAAACCATAAAATAGGTGTTTTTTGTTTAGACAGGTAAGACTTAGTAATGACCTAGGTGTATTCATAACATATGATTTTAATTGTTGATATCATGTAAAATACATTGTAAATTAGAATGTTGTGTTTTATTAAAAGAAATTGCAAAAAATAATCAAAAATGAAAAAGCGTTGATATCCTTGTACAACTCACATATCTGCTTCAACCTTGTCGAATAATTTCAGTAGTTTGTATTCCAGTTCACAAAATAAATGTAGAACAGTTACAACGTGGAAAGAAAATGTTTGTAAACACTTTTGGTTATCTCTATGATAGCTATTTTGACCAGTGCTCACATGGATATAAGTGTATTGCCTAGAGCTCAAAGAATCTTTTCTGTTTATAGACGTAATGGCAGCCGAGTTCATTATCCACAACTACTCTCCTTTAATACTATATATGACTAATGTCAATGAGATTGTGCAAATTACCGCTGTCCACGCTGAAAAATGTGTTATGTATATAGATTTTACACGTTGGCACAGTTTACATGAAGATGATTTTTTTACATCCTATATTCATCGTTACATATACTCAGTAACTTATTGATTATGTGTACATTGTTTACAACTTTATGTTTTTAATTATTTATCCAATGCAATGTGTGTATTGTCGGAGCCTGTAAATGGGAATGGTGTGCCGTTGGTAATCCTTTGCAAATAAATTAAATAAATACTTAAATTAATGAATAAAAATCTATATTTTTGTCGATAACCTGGTTCAGCCAAAGGGCCAACACTTCACTAAGCCGACATGTTGTATGACATGTATCAGATTGCCTGTATTCCGTTATTTGAATTCTTTTCTTTCACCATGTAATAGGGACAGTATAAATGGCTGTATATTTTGTATTGTATGAACCCCACCAGCACAATCTAACGCTCTATAAAATAAAACTGATTGCGTTTATTGAAGAAGATTTGTGTGAATTAGATATTTCAGATTCTGATGTTTTTGTTAGTGGTGACTTTAATGCTAGGACCGGACAGCTGGATGATCAGATTAATGACTTTAAATGAATAAATATTTAGATACATTGTGTGAAGATGATTATGATGATGAGGTATCTATGTCTGTTCCGGACAGAATATCACAGGACGCGGTTGTTAATAGCTATGGTCGGAAACTAATAACTTTGTGTAAAATATGTGATTTATGTATTGTTGGTAGAGAATGGTCGAGTAGCTGGTGATATCCCCGGTAAACATACGTTTGCTACAGACAGAGGTTTGAGTACAATTAATTATCTGTAAGCATTCTCATCCCTATTTATTACTGTCATTTCATTTCAGATTGTAGAAATAATCTCCACCGAAAACAATTAGTCGACAAATGTTATCAACCCTAACATGTTAAGGAAATTCAGTGGCTTAATGATAGAAATTACGACTTTTTAAGAACTTTAACAAAAATGAATCATCGTTAGATAAAATCGTTGATCAAATTAGACGGGATGATATAAAGGCTAAGGATTGGGGCAAATTTGTTCAAAAGATAAATGATTTGATAATGACCTAAAGAAAGCAAATGGCGCATTTTCAACAGATATATAACTGGGACCCTGGCGATAATAGTTTGGGTGACTCACCTCGTTCAGATAATTTCATTAATCTTGTTAATGATTTGTTAGACTCGTCGATAAAAAGAGCTGGGATAAATAGAGCGATTGGCAAACCGTATTTATTGATTGTTTGTTTGATTGGGGGTTTTACGCCGTACTTAAGGCTATTTCACTTATATGACGGCGTTCCAGCCCAATGGGTGAAGGAAACCACCCTCGACGCAACTGGAAACAAACAATGACAAGATACAAGACAATCACAGGACATAACAGAACGCCACAACAGCTTCTTGTTGCCCCTTAGTTCTGAGAGCACCAGGGCAACACGAAGCTCCCACCAACCACCCGCCGTATTTATTGAAGATATTCAATTCCTTTTTTGATAACTCAATTTACCCAGAGTGTTAGGCAAAAAGTGTACTTGTGCAGGTCTATGCAAAGGGAGGTAATGTGAATAACTAGATGCATACACTCATTAGCGTGTTTGCCAAATTGTAATGACATATTGTCAGAATACCAGTATGTATTCAGGAGAGAAAAGTTGAACCATTGAATGCATTTACATCCTGCAGTATTATATTGAAATGTATTCAAGGTAAGTGCAAACTCTACTGCGCTTTCGTGGACATTGAAAAGGCCTTTGAAACTATCGACAGAAGCGCTTTATGGCATAACTTGTTAGAAAGTGGCTGTAACGGCAAATTTGTTTCAGCTGTCAAATCTGCGTACCATGGGGTTTAAGTATGTGTTAGGAATAATGGAGATGTATCTGATTATTTTATGCAAAACATGGGGGTTAAACTGGATGAAACCCCATGTTTTCAATGTGCATAAATGACGTACACAATTTCGATAATATGTTCCATGAAGAATAACTGGTTTTGTTACCATTTGAGGACGATCCTGTCCTTTTCCCAACGTCTGTTGATGGGTTACAAAAATTAATAAATGGAATGCAATCTTATTGTACAAAATGGAAAATAAAAATTAATTTGAAACACACTGAGGTTGTTATTTTTGGTAGAATTTGTTTTCGAGGTCTAAAAACGAAATTCTGGTTGTTTTAAGCGAATTTACGTATCTCGGTGTCACATTAAAAGGCAATCTTAATATGTTCACAAGTCCATAAACAGTGTCTGTATAAACTTGACGCAGATTGTATAACGTAATTGGAGATAATGAATGTATTTCTAAAGCCGATTTTGTTGTATGGCTGTGAGCTATGGGGATTTTGTGATCTAGAAGGTATTGGGACTGTTCATGTACAATATTGTAAACGTATACTAGGTCTACCAAAGAACTGTCCTGACGTTTGCATATATGGTGAGTTAGACGTTTCTGATTAGCAATTGATTGTAAAAAGAGGATTTTAAAATTTTGGGATAACATATTTTTAAATAAGGCAAGTATTGCACACAAACTGTATCGTCTTAAAAAAACAAGCGCCAATTCGTACCACGCAATCGTACAATTGGTCGTGTGAACTAGGTTACTTCAGGTTAATGGCCATGGACAGAAGTCTATTAACAAGAAGTGTGCAACCTCCATTGT
The DNA here is from genome assembly GCA_031471745.1 of Cryptochiton stelleri. Taxonomy (NCBI): domain Eukaryota; kingdom Metazoa; phylum Mollusca; class Polyplacophora; order Chitonida; family Mopaliidae; genus Cryptochiton; species Cryptochiton stelleri. The sequence goes on along the minus strand of JAUELC010220593.1, from coordinate 1,296 downwards.
ACACCCTCAACGGCATTGTGGTTTTTGACCAGCTTTTAGTGTTTCATGTGACGTAGGCTGCACAGGAGATACTATATTTATACATTCCGCGCAGTTTGAATTTTAGAATCAAATGATGAACGCTTTTAAAATCATTAAGTTGTAAGCGATTCGCGGGCTTTAATATTTAATATCTTATTTTTATATCTAAAATGCGTGAACAAACTTGTTTTTTTTTGTTGTAAATAGTTAAACAGGGTTTCCCATGATTCATGAGGCGAGATGCGATCTTCAAAACTTCATATACTGTTCACTAGAGGGCATTTCTCTTAATGGCTGTCCATAAAATTGCTCCAATGCTGGAGTAAATGGGGACTTGCATGCTTCTAGTTAATAGACTTCTGGTATGGATATTTGGCAATACTTGAAAATCCAAGATTGCAAGATATAAATTTGACAAATTTATAATTACTTTGTGTGCTTCTAAACTAAACTTACCTTCCACTTACTAATGCACTTATTACGCAATATTAATGCTATACTGAAGAAACAAAAACCGATAACCGTCCTCTGGGCCCTCACCGACTCACGTGATCGGTCCAAACGGACATGCGCAAGTCCTATTATAACTTCAGCAAAAATACAACGATAACTCTGAAGTTGGGAGGATGGGTGGGTCAGTTGAAGGTAAGTTTAGTTTAGAAAGAAACAAATTATTTATAAATTTGTCAAGTTTCTTACACAAAAAACTTACTTCCACTAATGCACTAGAATACAACACAAGGAGGAGGGTAGACCTAGTTAACAACCCACGGTGAGACGGGCCCAGAAGGAAACCAAAAAATAAAACCCTAACATTCGAACTCAAGCCACAGTAATGGACCGTCAGACGAATGACAGGAGCAGCAAACGAAAGTAAAAACAATGTATCAGACGTTTTATTACTTACGTCAACATACCTCCCAATTAAAAACAGGATAAAAACGAGTAATCCGTCTATCGACTACTCGCTGAGACCCTGGTAACCGCCTGCGCTGCTACCAAGGGGCCTAAAGACTGCACGTCGTCTCGCACCAGTGGCATCTCGAAGAAAAAACGAGTCGAAGGTCGTAGTGAAACGCCAATATCACGCCCTGGTAATATCCTTCACTGATTGATTAGCCCAAACCGGCCACGATGTCACCAGAGCACGAATCTCATGCGCCGAAACTTAGATGGTACCCCATCAGAGTTACTAACCCTCTCGTAAGCCAAGCCTACAGTTTTAGAAAGCCAGGAAGCCAAAGTGTTCTTAGATATTTCCTGCTTATACTGGGC
>JAUELC010220484.1:0-10641 GCA_031471745.1 Cryptochiton stelleri | reverse complement strand
TGTATATATAAATAACCGATGATTGCTGGGTAGAGAAGGCATGATTTTATTATAATTTACAGTTTACGTGCTCAGACGATCGCCGAAATCGTGCTCACATATCAAGTAGATTAATATTTTGGATATAGGCCTACGGTTTATGGATCATGTTCACAATAAATTAAGTGTCAGTAACGGTAAGTGCTCAAAATTATATTTGATTTTATTTTCTTGCTGTTTGTTTTTTTATTGCCGACGTAGGCTGATGGCGCCTAAACTTAAAATGGATACCAATTGTAAAAACAACAACTCTAGGAGTCACCAGTAGCTACATGTAGAACAACGAATCTAGGTTTCTTGGAGAACGTCACTGATAGATCACCGTCGGGTCAAGACTATTATCATTCTAAACGTTATTGAGGAATATTCTGCGAGACTTCAGTTGATATTTATTCAGTCACTTATACAATCAAACAGTCAATCACATTGTCAAGTCAGACAGCCAAATACGTTCAGTCTAGCAGTCGCTCAGATTGCATGGTAAGTCAGCCAGGTTTATCAAACTGAATATTCAGTCAATTTGACACGGTGTTGAGTTAAAATCGCTAAGTCCGTCACACTACCACTCAGTCCTGTGGTAAATCAGTCAGTCACTATGATCAGTAGACAAGGCTGGTCATCTGATGGTCAGGTGGATACCAGAGAAAGTCAATGGAGACTGCATCTGTGGAGACTGAACTGCCAGCCTTTTGTCAGACGGTGAAATCTAATTGAGGGCCTCTAATTCCTTATCAGACTGTGTTCAACAGAATCAGTAGACACATCTGACCAGCTGTTACATACCACTTATGTATCACTGATCCACTATCCACTCACTGAGGGAGTGGATAATGGATGTCCACAAGGTGTGCGACAGGACTACACGGGTTGCTCGCAGATAAAGCCGATTTAATTTCGTATTGTCACTAAGAAACTCTATAAACATTGTGCCGGACATGAGGTCATACAACAATACTATTATAGTTGAAAGTTAATACACGTTGAGTAACCGGGTCCTGAGAACTTAGGTGCTGATTAAGTTGTATTGTGAAATGAAATTACCTGAATTTATTGTTATTATTAACAAGGCATTAAAAATAACTTTTATAAAATATCTATATAGATTTTGTTTTATCAAATTTCTGATTGATTGATTGATTGATTGATTGATTGATTGCCGTGCCCAAGTGTATTTCACTTATAAGACGGCGGTGTACCCCAACAGTAAGTAGTCACATAATAACATAACCATAAAATGTGAATTGTTTTGCTCTGTTTGAAAAATAATGTTCCTCCAGTGCTATAAATAAAGACGCATCACTATTCCGGAAAAATGCTGAAGGCAATAAGCAACTAATGCATAACCTTTTACATCTTCTTTTTTCCAGAACAGGAACGTAGAACGTAAATTGAACTGAACTAAGAGGCAGGCAGAAACATCCACGGGACATTTTACAATGTTTCTAAACTATTTCCACACTTCCTGATTACACAATCATCCCTGATGATTTCCGGTTAAACGTAGAGTAATCACATCTTTATAAACGACTTCAACTAAATAGTTAATTAAGTCTGTTAAGAAAAGGAAAAGCTCTTCTGGGCGATCTTTTGGTTTATAGACTGCTCGATTATTGGTTCTCAATCTGTTTGCTTTATATTTTTTTTTTATGCTAAATGTGATCCTTTTTTGTACATTTGTTTATTCCGGATGCTTATTTTACCTGTTACCTCTTCCTTATGTACATATATTAAACGTCTTTCCCTATCCCCTTTTACCGGTTGGTGAATACTGGAAGCGATTCTCCCCATACAAGTAAAAAAATCCTGAGTACGGTATATTTCTGTTATTTTGAGCAACATTCTCTTAGTTAGATTGATTGTTAGTTTGTCTGATAGGGGTTTTACGCCGTACTTAAGGTTATTTCACTTATATGACGGCGTGCCAGCCCAATGGGTGAAAGAAACAACCCCGACGCCACTGGTAACAAACAATGACAAGATACCATACATTCGAAGGACATAACAGGATGCCACAATAGCTTCTTGTTGCCCCTTAGCTCTGAGAGCACCAGGGCAACACGAAGCTCCCTCCAACTGCCCGCAAATGGGACACTGTAAATATTTACGAATCACAGAGTGTTTAATTAGTTGCTATTTGAAAACAAATCATTGAGTTTATTTGAGTTTTGGAGTTTGCATGGGATTGAATTACGATGTACCCTACCCTAAAGGCAAATTCTTAGTGTGATTTGTATAGAAACCTTCAGTAGCATTCAAATAGAGAAATCTCTCAAATCGTATGTGGCTTCAGATAGATTTGACTAATTGTGAAATTGGTAGAATTGGTCTTGTTCCAGTCAACAAAACATATTTTTTCAACCAATCAAAATAAGAATGATAGAATGTATAGGAGAATCCACTTCAAGACACTTAGGCCTTAATCTCGTCCATATATGTACTGGGTTACCATACTGAAAAGCTTATTGAAACTTAATGGCTGTAACAGTCAATAGAACTGGCTTTATTATAGTCAGTCTCCAATCAGATTGACTTAAGCATGGTGCCGACTTCCGACTGTTAAATCATCAAGACAATGTTTATTGAGGAAATCAATGTGTTATCTTACTTACGGATTAGGCATACCACAGTTTTCTTTAATTGATGTCTTGTACCATTTTTAAGTTTACCACAAAAAAACTAATTATGATGTTGTTTATTTCTTTGGGATTTTACGATAAACATAAGGTTGTTTCACCTATATGACAGCGTACCAGAAACCACCTTCAATGTTACTGGCAAGAAACAGTGACAAGATAGCAAATATGGTGTGAAAGTTCATGTACATCATATCTATTTGTAGAGCTATATTTGTAAAGCTGAGAAAGTACAATGTACACTATCAGAAAGGAAAATGAAGATCTGAATGGGGACAATTAGTCACACTTATCATATGTCTTAGACTAACAAAGTACGGCTATGAAACATGAATTAAGACTCTGAAAGGGCATTGTACTAATGAAACTACGGTTGAACAGGACATAAAAGGAAAACTTGAGGTGGAGCAAGGGCAGAATTAGTCGATTATTGCCTTGTTTGAACCATTGCCTTGTTTGAACCGGGGTCCCTGAGGTCTTCATAGACTGTCAATTTAGCAGATCAATTAGCACAATGAAAGCTTCTACTTAAAGGGTAATAGGAGCCTTTAGGGAGCCAGGAAAACAGGGCACTTAATTAGAGGTATTGTTTCTCTTAACTCCAGGCCCTGGAGGCCAGAAGCTGTGAAGGTCATTAGGCAATACATTAGCTGGAGCAGCCACCCTCTAACATGTAAACAGTTCTCAAATGGAGAGTACATACACATCAGTAAATACAATTTTGTCAGCCAATCAAAATGGTGTTGCTATCAGAAATGGGCCAATCATAAAGATGCAGAGGCATGCTGGGTAATTCTGACAAGCATTGAAAAGGGCATGTTTATATGAATGACTATCTGAATTTTTTCTCTTTAATTGTATGTATGGGAATCTGTGTATGAGTGAATTAATGATAACTGTCTAAATCGCTTTCTATAATACATCTGAAGTAATTGTATATGGCATTTGGCAGCAGGCCAAAAATCCAGTGGCGCTTCCCTTAATGTCAAAAGTAACGACATTGACCGAGGGCTGACAAGTCATGCTTCTGATTGGATGACAACTAGGCTCTTTCCTTGTTGACTTGTTTTCTCTCCTAGATTCTTCGCTGTCCCCTCAATCTTTAGCGAGCGCGAGAGAAAGCTTTGACTTGGCCGATACTGATCCATAATCGCCAATCTCTATTCCAGAAGCATCTTAAGCCTCCGGCTACATTCTTTAGCATAACTACATGTACCACGGCAGAGGAGGGTGAAATGAGATTTTCTCCATCAATGGTTCTATCAATCTCATCAGTCACAAACTGTCCCAGACAACATTTTCGTCTTCTTTCGTATCAGTGAATTTGCAGACTTTCATCGGCATGATAAGAACATCTCTTATTTGTTACATTAATTCACAAAATGTGCAAGGCAACATTTCCTTCTTCATTATTGTTGAATTTGTAAAGTTTCACCGACATGACCATACCATCTCATAATTTCCAACTTGTTATATTATTCTTAACATTCTCACATTTTCTTATTCCTTATGTTTTAATTCACCCACTTTCTAGGACATTGCAATATTATAATTATTGGATACTTTACTTCTGTATCAACAAGAACTTATTGTTATCTTTGGATCCACCACCTTTAACCAATACCACATTCATCACTCTTTCAATTAAATCATGTTGCTTCGGCACAGCTGACATATCGGTATTTATAACCATCATTTTTATTCCGTCCATCTTATATGATTTGTCAACATTAAGTCGATAAAGAAATAACCATGACATTAGCCTATTTGGATAGATGTTAATCTTACTGAACACCCCTTATAGCAAAAAGCATATGACAGCAAGACAAATGAAAACAACAATTAAGAAAATACAAGGAACAAGGCATTTATTATATCTGAGGAAATTGCTTGACAGTTACATCATTATGAAATCTTATATGCTTTTACAGGATATTTCTTAATTATGTTGGTAATAATGATCCATAGATAGTTCTGCAAAAGACAATCTGATTGGACAATCCTCTTTACATGTAGAATTATAATAAAACTTTGATCATTTGTAAAACAGAATCTGATTGGATAAAATTATGTTTTTAAAGCACCTAAAATTATGCCAATATATTGTTTGCAAGTATTGAAAAAAACATTTCTGGAGTAACATTATAAAGGATAATTATTAATTAATAGCTCTGCTAACGGAAAAAGTGAGTAACTATGGCAACAAACGTAGGTATATAACTAATATGAATAGATAGAATTAGAATCATTTGGTGAGCAAAAAAACTCAGCCAAACACTTATAATAACATATAATCACAGCAGATGTCAAAACACATCACTAATATGCCAATTAAAAATAACAACCATTTACCAACAAAAATAACACAATTACATATTCTTGACAAAAAACATATGGTCTTAAATGATCTGTTTTCACTTAGCTGTGAGCTAACATTAACAAGCCTTATTATTAGTCTTGGTTTAGTAAGAATTTGGCTACAGTCCTGAAGCCTTTATTACTCTAAATGTTCTGTAATTTGTTAGAAAAAAATTAAATGGATAATTGATCTTTTTGGATAATTTATCTATTTGGATCATTTTTTTTCTCTACAAAATACTTTTTACACTGATAATTAACAATTATTCATGGCAAATTGAAAAACAAAAAAAATCAGATACAATTCAAGCATAACTGCTAATATTCTTCAAATCAAAATTAACTTTGTTTAAAACTTTATTTAAAAAATTCAAGCCAAAATTAAGCTATAAAATACTTTCAGCAGAAATATTCCATAATTTGTGATGGCATATTGTGTAAAGTAAATAAAATATTGTACAAAAATCGATGCCCAAATTTTCAAAAACATTATCTTTCTCCAAATTTGTAATGGATAATTAATTGTCCAAATAGAAATGAGCCTTGTTTCCAAACTTTAGAAGGAATATTTGTTTACAAAAAAAGGAAATTAAATAAACAGTTATATTTTGTGTGAGTATCTCTTGTAGTTTCAAATGAACACGATAAATTCTCAGATCACACAAAAAATGGGTTTATCTCAAGAATATAAAATAGAAATAGACATTTTCTCATCAATGTATCTCCTTGATCCTAGTCAGAGTTGGTTTGGACACCTTTTAAGCTGAAATCCTGCTCAGAGTGACAATAATGCTTCTGCTATTACCAATTAATTATGTGTCCCGTAATTCTATTAAGAAAATTGGAAAACTACGGATGCCTAATACACAGAGTGTTAAAAAATCTATAGGAAAAAAGAGTGACTGATTCTGAGACATTAAGTAGAAACGTTTTCCCCACTTTTCTCAAAGCAGTTGGTAAAATCTCTAAAAGTCTGTAACAAAAATGTTACAGAAAAATCATCCTTATATTAAGCATAGAATGTCGTCAAAAAACAATATTTCTGTTACAGTGAATTAGCTTAAATATATTTATCTAGAATCACATGTACAACAACAACATGTGTTAAATGAACCTAAATGCGTCAAAATGCGAATGACAATGACATCGTCAAGGTAATGACGACAGTAAAATTTCATGGGGTGGAAACTAAATCATGCTTATCCTTAAATCCTAGATTTAACACCTTAACAGGTCTTCTGCCATTATTGTTAATATATTTTTTTAATTTGAACGGCAAATTAAAAATATAATTATGAAAAATAAACCTACAATAAATCAGAAAATAAATGATTTTACAACGGACCACATTTAAAATAAAGTTATGACTGAATATAAAATAAATGCAGGAGTTTTTTAAATGTAAATTTTATTTTAATAAACGTCATTAAATTTTAGGTGAAAATATTTAAAATGTGACATATTAACTGAACAACACGAAAAAAGCTGAATGGAACAAAACATTTATCAAGCAAAAATCAAAATAATATTTAAACATAGATCAATTTGAAACTAGTGTTTGCAATATTTGCGAAACACGTAAGCTCCCTAACCAAGCACTCTAAAAATTCTAAAAAACAAAATAAAAACGAAAATCATGATTCAGAATCAAAAAGGTAATCAGGTACATGTACACTACTAGTGGAAGCCATGTGCTAAAATTTCTGCCCTCCATCTCAAATGATATTACATTTTAATTTCAAATATGTCTTGCAAGCAATCTTTTGTGAAACACACACATATTTGCAAAGGAGGCATACAGATTTTAACCAGTGTGCTGCAGGCGAAACACATGTGCCCCCTTCCCAATCAATCTCAAATGTAGCCAAAAATACTACGTAAAAAAAATATCAACAAAAATGGAAATAATTCCGAAGCCAAATGTCAATCTGTTGATGCACACTGCTGATGGCAGCCATCTATTAAATATCAACCCTGTATCTTAAATGATTTTTTCGATCTTGCACTAAGATTTTTTGTGTTACTACACACAAAATACACATTCACAAAAGGGGCATAATGAAATTAAAATTGTTTCTATATATCTGGTGAATCGTATACCGAGCCATAAAATAAACAGTCTGGGACAATGTGAGAAGCAGGATATTCAGGGTGATTAATCGATTGATTAGTGTTTAACGCCACGCTCAACGTTAGTTGACTAATATTATGGTGGAGTACTTCCAACAGTAAACAATAACTCAGCACAACTATAACGTGAAGTGTTATATATAAATGTTCTGTTTGAAAAGTAATGTTCCTCCAGTGCTGTCCGCATGAATTTATTTCAAAACATATTGCCCTTAGCCAGAGGGAGGATGAGACAACAATAACAATTACAAATTATTAAAGATATCATATTATGACGTCAATCTGGACAATTTTATCGTGAATAAAAATTAACAAAAAGTTTCAAAATAATAACGAAGCTTTGATAGTTCTTGATTACACATCTTTATTGTGGTCAAACCAACTGTAAGTGTATGGACAAATGCAAACTAGTGGTCTGGTGTAATCAGACTATATCACCAAATATAGCTACAGCCACAGAGCTTTTCAAGACTAACCGCTCTTCTGCATACAAAGTTCACAGTTTCCTTAGAAACGTCTTAGTTTAAATTGTTTTGTGGTAATATCACTCTTTGCTGGCACTGAGAGTAGCCTCCGACTTGATAAGATAAGGAAGCCCTCCTGGAAATGATTGATTAGTGTTACGCTGCACTCAAGCGTATTTCACTTATATGACGGCAGTATACTCCAACAGTTAATAGCCCCACTAACACCAACTATAAAATGTGAAGTGTTTTGCTCTGTTGGAAAATTTATGTTCCTCCAGTGCCAAATAAAGACAGCATGATAATGCTAGGAACATGCTTCCCTTAGCCAGAGGCCCCAGACTCTAGAATGAGTTGTTTTAGCTGTCGTAGCAGTATCAATTTAACATTGAACTAAATAGCAATCCCTGACCTATTTCATCAAAAAGCTACTTTATAACTACAATGGCGAGAGATTTATTTTTTGAGAGCTCAGCGTGACGTGCAATTTGATGCTTCAGGAGTCTTTACCAAAAAGTACATTTGAACAGAAATTTTAGGACATTAAGAAACAAACCCACTGCCTTGCAGTGGAAAAAAAGCACAAATTTTTGCCGATATCCTGAAATGTATTTTCGAGATACTTGGAAAATTATCACTTCATTTCGGTCAACGAACTTTAAGATAGAACTACTGGATGGAAAAGGCTCAATTTCTATTGAACGATATTTTTAAAATGCTAGCAAATATCTGATTACTTCCAGACGACGGCATAATCTCATATGAAGCGTGCATGCGATTAGAAACCTGTATCGAAGCAAGGAGGCATAAGCAATTAGCTGATATCTGGTACAAGCTCTAGAATTACTTAACATTATCGGCAACATTACTATATTGGGTATTCATCAAATTGTGGGATAACCACACCATTAATATCAAGTATGCCAAGCGATTAAAGGCCTGTATGAAGGCTAGCAGATATGAGTGATAAGCTTGAATTTTAATATGTTCTATGTATTATTTATTTATTTTAGATAATCAGTCACAAAACACTTCAGCTGATCTTGTTTTCAGCCAAAATGTGGGATATAACAAAAGCTGTTATAGGAAACGTGCAACACAATTGGAGGCCTGTAAGAAGCAAGCATTAGCTGATTAATTGATTGATCGGTGTTTAACGCCGTACTCAAGGGTATTTCACTTATATGATGGCAGTGTACTCCAACTGTAAAAAGCCACACTAACATAAACCATAAAATGTTAAGTGTTTTGCTCTGTTGGAAAATTATTGTTCCTCCAATAAGTATAAAGACAGCATGGTTATGCTCGGAACATGCTGCCCTTAGCCAGAGTGCGGTGACTCAAAAGACTTACAATAGACTTACATTTATATGTTATGAGCTTCCAATGGCCTTGTTGTTGTTATTGGCACAGGATAACTGGGACCAAGTTACCGAGTCAGGTTTGGAACAACAGTATCAATAATGTAAAGACTGTCTTTAAGAATCAGTTGTTTCCACGGACATCTTTCTGAAGCTTAAACTAGCGAAATAAAGAAGGACAGACCACAATGGCTCTCAGCGAGCGTAGCCAGGGGGTTTCTTACACAACAAACACTGACAACGTCGTCATATATGTATATGTACGGCGTATTAACACACCAAAAAAACAAACGAGCAGAAGTATCCAGGATCCGGTAGCAGACATTTAGCTCACTATACATCCAGAACCCTCATGAAAGCAATTTTCTTCTTTTTATTCTTTTGCCTGGGCATTGGTGAGTACGATAAAGTTGAAATTATGGAATATTACAATTATTGGCTTTTATTAAAGGGTATAGGATCAATATTTCACACCTTCAATTTTGGGTAGAGGATTGTACTGGCATGTACGTAGAGTAAATAATATGTAAATCTTGTCAGGGCAGCAGTTGATACCATGGATTTGGGGATCTCTCCTATCTACAGTATGTTTGGCTTGCGGTTTATTATCGACGATAATTATGTCTATTACCTTAGTAAGGCCGCCTTACTTCACGTCAGCAATCCGGTAAATACACAATCTTCTTATTTTGCATTAGTAAACAATACCTGCCTTTTTCGGTTTCAGATGATAATGTCTGCGTTTGTCCACAAGGCATGACTGAGACCGACTCTAAATGCTTCAAAGTAATATACACGGAAGAGTTGGACGATGTAGTTTCAATGTGTGCACTAGAATCTGGGAGATCTGTTGGTAACGATGAACCTAACTTTATGGAGTTCTTGCGTTCTAACAAAGAGATGAATCTACTGGACAATCGAATCAAGAAATGCTATTGGATAAAGACCTTCATTCCAAGTGAGTAAAAATACACCATTCTGCATATGAACAGAAGTCTATGAACTAGAAGTATGCAACGCCCCATTTACTTCAGCTCAACGGCATTGAAGACATTTTATGCACATATTTTAAGAATAGTGTCCTCTAGTGTACGGTATATGAAGTTAGAAAATCACCAATCGCCTGATGTATCATGGGAAACTCTGTTTAACTATTTACAACCTGTCTGGTTGACAAATGTTGCTTTTATTATTCAGTTTGTTCATGCAGTTTACATATAGAAATAAGACATTAAATTGGAAGCCCGTGAATCGCTTGCAACTTGATGGTTTTAATAGCGCATATTGCCCCTTTTAGCTATTTATGCCCAGGATTCACCATTCGATTCTGAAAATCAAATTGCGCGGAATTGATGAATATAAAATCTCCTGCGCAGCCTGCGTCACATGAAACGTCAAAAGCTAGTCAAAAACCACCATGACGTTGAATTGTTGCAATGGGCGTTGCACACTTCTGATTAATAGACTTCTGATATAAAGTATTGCTTAACCCCATGTCAACTTTGTTTTGGTCTCATTGGCACATGGTAAAAGCAAAACATAATTTTTGCCAATTCATTTGCATCTACAAGGCCCTTGGTCATTCGGTAGTCTCCCCTATCTACGGCCGACCGGAAGTGGATAGGCCGAGACTAGGCTCGATTGTAATGACTATCC
>JAUELC010220483.1:0-16958 GCA_031471745.1 Cryptochiton stelleri | reverse complement strand
ATTTACGCCTGATAGTTTAAACTCCAATTTCAGAAGTCCACAAAGCTCGATTTATTTAAAGAAGACAACGGATATTAAGTCCTGGTCTTTCGTTCGTGACTTGCCTGCGATCTCCATGTTATTTTTTGTAACAAAAGGTCTTTGCTAAAACTGGCATATAAAAAACAGTCTTTTAAAAACCAACGCCTTTATTTCCAGTTCTGGGGTTTAACTGTAAGGACAATAATATGCAATATTCTACGAACTATGTTATCTTCAACTTATATTTCGCTCAAGGCCTATGAAGGTGCGTGTGTGGTGGTGTTACATCGTTCTCGGACTCGGGACCAAAAGAGGCCAGGGAATTTCCTGTAATGTATAAAATCAACCAGGCGTTGAGGACTGACAACCTGCCAATCAAACTAAATACCTCCAAAGACGGCCTCAAACAGAGTGGCCGAAAATTTCACGAAATAACTTTATAAATATGCGTTTTTGCTATGTATTATCTCCAACATTCTAAAAAGTAACTTTTAAATGAAGGGTATTAAAACCATGCCCATGAACCATTTTCTCCCCAGACCGTATCTATAAATATTTAAACGGTACGGTTACTATATATAAATGTACAGTCACTAATTTACTTTAACCAGTTACCTCCTTATGGTGAATATTTTATACCACGTACATCGGACACACCAGGCTTGTCAACTACATTTGAAAAATTGGAGGTGTTCGATATATCATCTCAGAGGGTTAAGTCTGGCCCAATCACTCTGCCTCAGGCACAGTCAACTTGTGTTCATCTTGAGGCCGAGATCTACAGACAAAGGTATCGTCTATCGGTGACTGAGTACCATTCCCAGCTCAATAAACGTTTTATCAGATAGTTATTATAAGGATTATGTAGTTCGGATGAAATCCACCTTGGTCCATTCACCGGGTGTCATCACTGACTGATTGTAGATTTCAAGACAGGATTTATTGACAAAGGGAATCCTGAATAGATAGATACTCTGTAAAACAGGGATGAAATATTAATAAAGTGAATTGCCCAACATGCAGTTAACGTAAAGATTTTCCATTTCAAATTATTTATTTCGCTTGTCTGATCAACTTGAACTTCAGCCAAGCCACATCGAGTATAGATGATCCATGAAGTAAGGTCTATTTAAGCGTGCTATAAATGTTGCAGGGGTTGTGGAAATTCACCCATTTTAGGAGCCGTCCAGCCCCAACCACAGGTCGAAACTGCTATTCAAGGACTAACCTTTAAAGGGTAATAGACTAGACAACGGTGACTGGTAACTTTGGTCAGGCAGATTATCCAGTTCTTCACACCTGATCACTATTATCACCTCGTTCCAGAGACACCTGGGTCAGAGGCCTCGATGACAGTGTCTCCATGAAATAGTCATAGTACTCTGAGCTATAAATTTTATCACACCAATTCATTTTGAATTTGAATAAAATAGTCTGAGGAATAAGGCGACACAGATGTACTGATAAACGTTGCTGTCTGTTGATCTAAAGTGCTATATGGTGATCTGACCTGCTTTATAGTAACCGTACTTGCCACATGGTGACCTACCTTGCTATGTGGTGACTTAACTTGTTATATGATGACGTTAATTACTGGCTTAATGACTGCTTTCACTTTGATAAACATGTTGACAGAACGATATAACGGATGTCATAGAGGCCTGCCAAGAACTGTTATTGTTATTGTCTGAAATTCGCATTAGGTCACTTCTAGAGCGGCATTTGTAAGAGGGGTAGTCAGAGTGAATACATTAGAAATCATGTCATTAATCAAATTGTCTAGTCCGATAATGTCGTATAAGCTAATTGTGTTAATTCTACCAGCGCCAACGAACTTCAGTGGGCTCAACTTAGCACAGGGAAGATGGATACAAAGTAGCCCATTAAGACCCTTTTAGCAGTAATTGAGTGACAGACAATGTGGTAGATCAATTATAAGTGGGTCCTTACTTCAACTGGTGTCTTCTGACTTACCTTAGTTAATCAGAAAATACATCTTATATTATAACACTGCTCTGTGGAAGATACAAAGTTACTTTCTGTGTAAACAAACTAGCATGCATGTTTGAGAATGGAACATCATGATTTGTCAGCTCGAGACACTGGTGTTCAACTCGCACTTCGCGATCGTTCAACATCAATGGTGGAGATCTGACAAATCATGATGTTCTTTTCTCAAACATGCAATACTTGTTTTGTTATGCCGGATGTATATAGTATTTTAACTTGTCAATGTGTCACTTTGAATAGCTCCTAGTTACAAAATTGACAGCCTAGCAGATGACCGTCGCATCAAAACAAACTACTGAGTCAAAACAAAGGGGAGATAATTTAACGGGAATCAAAATATATATCATGTTCCACGTTCCAGCGTGCAACATTACTATTATTGACTAATTTCCGGAACTGTGAAAAATTCACCGTCATATACATTTGGGATTCAATTTCTCTGTGTCGACAATTAACATTTCTTGTTGATATCCATGAAGATGATTATTAATAAGAATTGTTTATCCCCATGGAATGTTTCGAAAAGGTTTAGCGAGGAAACCCAATGTTGTATGTCGTCTATCTTTTTGGAATAAAACAATAATGAAATTGTAAAGTTTACACATAAGAGCAAAACTAAATTAATGCTGAATGTGTCGTGAAACACTAATTAATTTAGTAAACCATCAATCATTGGTTCATTGAATGTTTTCAATAAAACAAACAGTGATTTCACCCATGTAATTGGCGACATTTAGGAACTGGTGAATTGAACGTAAGTACAACACATACTATACATAAAGTCTACAGCAAGCTCACATGTTCTTCATATCAATTAAACTAATTATGACAGCGAGTTATCTATAAATGATTGTCTCATTTTAAAATGAAGCTGCTGACCATTATCGTATATCTAGATGCACTCCTGGAAAACACTTCTTGTTCTTAATGCAGTACCTTTAACTAATCAATAAAAGTATACTCATTCAGTTTATTTTCAGTTAGGATTTTTAGTTCATAAGAGTTTTACTCACCGTTTGCGGAAGTTGATCATAAATAAAGAACTAAAATCAAACCTATTCTTAAAGAAGAATATATGTTTTCTGATTAAAGTAGCAATACATAAGGATTATATTTGCAATCGAGATTAAATTAAGACATGTGCTGTACATAAGAGGGGCCTTTGCTAATTGTGGAACGAGGGGAGCACATGGCGCAATTAAAGGAAGAACATTGTGTAGGACTTCTTTAAGAAAATGGAGAAAAAAAGATTCTCGGAAAGCAATCTGGAGCCATTTCAGATATCACGTTGCCTCTACACAGGGCTATGAAAACTGAATCGGACTTAAAATATCGAGTAACGTAATTAAGAGGTTGTGGGTTAACAATTTTAATGTCGCGTATTTATTCATCGTATTTAACAATGACCCTTTAGGAAACAATATTTTGACCCCCGCAGACCCCGATTTTAGCGTATGTACGACAGGGAGGGGGATCCCCGGTCCCCTATAGCAAAACTCCCTGGTCACTAATACAGAAAGATTGCAGTATGGCTTACACAGGAGACGTTAGAGAGCTATCACTTTATGTGGGTTTATGTGCTTCAGTGATGATCAACTATTAAACTGATGGTCGTCTTAATACCATAGATGATGCAATGATTATGTTGCCAGTTAGTGTAGCCGAAGCTTTATAGAGCCAAACGACGTTTTAACTTTAAAGATTGTCCAACGAAAGTCCACGGTTCATCGATTTAATCAACAGACACGCGGGGACAAAGTCAAAGAAACGTTTAAAAGTCATAGTTTTCAGTTCTGTGTTATGTTCGTTGTTTGTGTCCTAATGACAAACTTCATCACTTAGTCTTGCACTTTTGAAGTTACCACAATATTAGTGTTGTACATAATAATAGGTCGGCAGAGGCATTCTTAACTAAAGTCCACTGTCCAACAAGCTTATTATCATAACACATGGAGACAAAGTCAAAGCAACACTTGACCTTCAGGGACAGCGTTTCCAGTCATTATTGTTTGTTTCCAGTTGACGAACTTCATCACTTTTCCAGTCACCGCAATTATTGATCTACATAACAAATGAGCTGTGTTATGTAAAGCAATTACAATTGTAGACATATTTCCCCGCTTCACTGTTTGTTCTGATCTAAGTTCAACCGATTCTCTCTATAAAAGGAAGGAATAATCAAAGAGGTAATGACTTCGAAAATTGCGTTTCCGGTCTGAGAATTGCTCTCCAGTCGTGATTCAACGTTCATCTCTACTTGGTTCTATACTTCCGGGAATCTGACATAATACAATCATGCAAAGCCTGCTATGTGGATTATTCTAAAGTTCACAGACATTGGTGGTTAAGAATTATAAATCACAATCAAAATATTCGAAATATCCGATACTTAACAGATTACGACATTTAACCCATTCATTGTGGTGACTCCCACCTCATTATGTCGTACTGTACTGTGACCATTTTCCTCAGTCACTTTCGTTTTTTTGTTTTCAGTAAAATGCATTTTTGTGATCTATGTTAGAAACGTGTCTGTCAGAGATGTGAGTTTCAATCAGGTGACAAATATCACATAAATAATAATTATATTTATTATCTAATATCAAATGGCTGTTCAGTGCAAAACGGTATTCAAGTCTAAGCTTAAAGCCACATGAAAGTCTGACTTTAAATCAGCATGAACATGAAAAACAATAATATTCTAAAAAAGCGTACGTGTGTACAGGCAGAATTAAATACAATACAGATATTAAATACAAAACAGATATTAAATACATAACCAATATTAAATACAATACATACATTAAAGGACAACAAAAATATTAAATACTATACAAATTAACACAGATATTAAATACAATACAGATATTAAATACAATATAGATAGTAAATACCATACAAGGGTCCAATACAACATAAATATTAAATACCATACACATATTAAACACAATACAGATATTAAACACAATACAGATATTAAATGCAATACAGATATTAAGTATGATCAACCCCAAAACTGATTCATCAGTCGTCGTAATTTATTAACAGAAGACAAATTAACGCCAACCTCACTAATTATAACAAAACATAGAAACTGCCGCTTTAGTATGTCACCTGTAACACTATCCCTTTAAGCATATTGATTGCAGTGATTAAATTTAAAATAATAAATATGCCTCACAAAAATGACAAATGTTTCCTGTTATTAAAATGAGACACACGATTTGAAGGGATTTTGATTTCATTAATTTTCAGTTAATAAAACCATAAATCTATTTTAGTGAGCAAAAAACGTAATAAAATGCACTAACGATTTCTTGGTAATATATTTAGATATAAACGAAAGGGTTTTCTTGTTCGCAAATATCGATTTAAAATTACCAGTTAGTTTTTTGCGCCAGTATGTCATAAAATATGACTCCTTAAAACGGATTCGTTTGGATTTCTAATTAATCTTCAGTGTTTTGATTTAAGCATCCTTCATTCACTTTTTATGAGAATCCTGAACTTAATTTCTCATTTTATATCGGCGAAGGACATCGACTAGATATAAACAAAACTGAAAACATTGAGTTTTTGTTCATGTTAGTGAATCTCTAAAATCAATTTCAATTTAACTACTGTGTTTCGTGTCTCTTGATATTTAAACATTAAAAAACGAGCATTTAAATAATGTTCAGAAATGGTTACTGGCCGGGAACAGTTCAGGAGCGGTAAGCCTATCTGTCTGATCTCGTTTATTTTGATTTGGTGCGATGTTCTTAAAAATCATTTCAATAAGTTTCAGTTGGGAGCAACAAATTGATTGTGGATCGTAATAACCAATTCTGTAGATTTTATCAATGTGGCCAGCTTTGCATCGATAATAACCCCGTTCAAAATCCCCTCTTAGTGGGTAGGATTGCAGTAAAGAGAAGATTGATTGGGATCGCTTGACATTGAATTGGTTTAACCAAAATGGCCGCCATCGTCAATATTTTGCATAGTTGAGTATTATTACCGTATTATATCAGCACACATTTTGAAGATAAATGTCAAAGTGTATACGAAGTTTTGTACGACATTACGGGATTTTATTATATTACTGGCGTTAACACTGCCTCGGGCATAGTTATCAACTTTTCACTTCGAGCTCAGGATCTACAGACAATCGTCTCGTCTATCGACGGTTTGCCATTCCCAGCTAAATAAAGGTATTATCAGACAGTAATCAAAATGAGTTTGTAGCCCGGATGAATTGTTTCCACTGAGCACTTTGGTCCATTAGTTGCTGGCCCATAAATTTAACCATCAGTAGATTTGAAGACAGGATTTATTGCCAACGGGCAACATTTAGACTCGACAGTCATATATAGAAAGGATGTTCCAGTTCAAATAATTTATCTGCATTCTCTTATGAACTTGATCTTCAGCTGAGACACATAATAAATATATCATCTATGAAGTAACTTCTCCGTTTAAGTGTTCCATAAACTTTGCACTAGGTACAAAATGGTAAGACTTCGTCAATTTGAATCAGATCGGCATAAAATTTGGCACGATTGTTCGTCGGCATATTCCGCATCTTTTGACGCCATAATTTCAAAATGACGGGCGTTCCTCCACCAATAGTATGATCGGATTTGCTCGGATAAAGTACAGTTGGGAATTAAGGTGACGTTACTTGCTGAGTTTAACACTTCTTTATACACTTTGATAAACATGTTGACAGAACGATATAACCGATGTCATATAGGCCTGCCCAGAACTGTTATTATGTTTGTCTAATATACACATTAATTATCTCCTAGAACGGCCTTTTTTAGAGAGGTAGTCACATTAGAAACAATTTAGCGTCTAACAATGTAATTAATTTAATTCTCAACTCTGATAATGTAATATAAGTCAATTGCGTTATTGGGTTTGCATTGCCAGCGACACAGAACTATACAATGGACTAACTAAGTTCAGGGAGGATGGAGAGAAGTACCCCGTTAAGACCCTTTTAGCAGTAATTGAATGACAGACAATGTGGAAAATCAATTTTAACTGGGACCGTACTTCAACTGATGTCTTCTGATTTACCTTAGTTAATCAGAAAATACACCTCACATTATAACACTGCTCTGTGGAAGACACTAAGTTGTTTTCTGTGTCAGCAAACTAGCATCACCATTAAATAAACTTCCATTGTCTCCAAGTTTACTAGATTGAGTCCTTCTTACTCGTTCCCGTAATTTCATGGGTTAAAGATATCACTCCAAGTTAACACATTCTATGACCGATCTTTCTCTCCACAATGCGGTGCATGAGTTCTGGTTAAGTCCCCATCCCCACATATCCCTATGAGGAAAAATTGCTTGGGAATTGTGGGAGTTACGGGAATTTTTTTCCGGGTTTTGTTTGTTTCCTCCGCCATTAATACTGGCACCGCAGTCATATAGGTGATATAAGAGTGTAATAAGTAAGGCGTCATGCACCAATCTAATGAACCGTCACATAATATTAATATCCAGTTTTAAAGATTTAGTGTCAAACAATGTATTACTACTAAGCCATGACGAACATTTCTGGACACGTACAGCCAAAGGAGACAGATACCAGTGTGTCCTTATTGTACTTCTGCTTATCACGATGAATTCCAGAAAAAATATTATTGTATTTTTTTTTAATACAATGACAATTTAGGCAAAGACATTGATATACGGCGGAACAAAGCATATTCGTGGACGACACTTTCTGTCTAACTTAGATATCCATATGTTGAATTTGAATGTTTCAACTGAACACTGCAAGTTAAACTTAATTTAAGTTATTTAAAAATAGTTTATTCCCCTTAATTGAATACAGGCATATTAGTTATTACATAGGCCTAAATTTTCTCAGAACACATTAGAGCAGATCCCTAAAAATATTGGTAATTTAATGAAGATAAATCATTTCGACATACGACTTCTGAGGTTTGCATCACAAACACCTCTTCCACACACCTAAACATGACACATGTTTTCTATATAAAAATGGTAAAAACTATTGAACATATTATATTAAAGAAGTACGGCCTGTGGCAAATTAAATCACCAAAATGTCGCTAATAGGGACTACATTCAGATAAAATAGCTGGCTGAAGTTGTGTGTCCTACATCGTGACGCAAGTGTCTGCAAACATCGACTTGTGAAGATATAGTGCCTGGATGATTCTAATATCTTAAATCTTCTCTGTCAAACCATGACATTTAGTAAACGACAAACGTTGATGCCTCCAGGTATTAAGCAATTTAATCACGGTAAGACATCAGCTAAAGACGCTTCGATTCTTGCTTTTTCCCAAAACAGCAGTAAGTCATTTCCTATGGCTACACTAACCCAGCGAACGTTTTGGACTTTGACAATCGTGTCTCATTTGCAACCGTTAAACCGTAAAATAAAGAAATTTTTCTTTACACAGTTATTATTCACTGACATTTACATATATTTGACATTGGTGAGTTCGATAAAAAAAATAAGTAAATTTACGCCTGATAGTTTAAACTCCAAATTCAGAAGTCCACTAAGCACGATTTATTTAAAGAAGCTAAGACAACGGATATTAAGTTCTGGTATTTCGTTCGGCATAACAGTCTTTTAAAAACCAACGCCTTTATTTCCAGTTTTGGGGTTTTGCTATAAGGACAATAATATGCAATTTCTACGAACTTTATTATCTTCAAGTTATATTTCGCTCAGGGCCTATGAAGGCGCGTGTGGGGTGTTACATCGTTGTCGACCACGGGGCCAAAAGAGGCCAGGGAATTTCCTGAGGTTTCATAAGTAATGTATAAAATCAACAAGGCGTTGAGGACTGACAACCTGCCAATCAAACTAAATACCTCCTGAGACGAAACAGACTTTGCCAGCGACAAACCGTCAGTTCAACATGATATATTTCATCATTAACAAGGAAATGTGACAGCGATTCATTTAAAACAACGGGACAAACTGATTATCATTTTAATCGCCACACAACCTTTAAAAAACATAGAATGCCAATGCTTGAAAATTATGAGATATTAATGACGGTCTCAAACAGAGTGGCCGAAAACAAGTAACACAAAAAAACGAATATTTCACGAAATAACTTTATGAATGTGCGTATTTGCTATTTTTTGTGGTTCAATGTTGTCTATGAAACAAATATGGCATATATGTTGTTTACTTCACAATGGCACTATAATAACCGAAACATGCGGACCGTTAACCATCAATATAAAAGGTATTCGGGAATCTTCTGTGATACATTATCTCTGAGGTATAAATAATGAACAATCTCTAACATTCAAAAAAGTAACTTTCAAATGAAGGGTATTAAAACCATGCCCGTGAACCACTTTCTCCCCAGACCTGATCTATAAATATTTAAACGGTACGGCTACTATCTATAAATATTTCAGATGTACAGTCACTAATTTACTTTAACCAGTTCTAGTCTTTATACCCTACTTAACGTGAAAATTGTATACCACGTACATCGGACACACCAGGCTTGTCAACTACATTTGAAAAATCTGAGGTATTCGATATATCATCTGAGCGAATCAGCCTGACCCAATCCCTCTGCCTCAGGCACAGTTAAGTTGTGTTCATCTTGAGGCCGAGATCTACAGACAAAGGTATCTTCTATCGGTGAATGAGTACCATTCCAAGCTCAATAAACGTGTTATCAGGCAGTAATCATAAAGATTCTGTAATTCAGATGAAATGTCTCGACTACACACTTTGGTCCATTCATCGGGTGTCATCACTTTGACCGTTTGTAGATTTAAAGACAGGATTAATTGACAAACGGCATCCTGAATAGAGTGATACTCAGTCAAATAAGGATGAATTATCAATAAAGTGAAGTGTCAAACATGCACTTAACGTAAAGATTTTCATTTCAAATTATTTATTTCGCTTGTCTTATCATCTTGACATTCAGCCAAGACACATCCAGAATATATGATCCATGAAGTAACGTCTCTATTTAAGCGTGCCATAAATGTTGCATTGGTTGTAGAAATTTCCCCATTTTAGGAGCCGTCTAGCCCCAATCACAGTTCGATACTGCTATTCAAGGACTATCCTTTATATGGTAATAAACTGGACAACAGTGACTGGAAACTTTGGTCAGGCAAATTATCCAGTTCCTCACACAAGAACACTATTATCACCTCGTACCAGAGATACCTGGGTCAGAGCCCTTGATGACAGTGTCTACATGCAATAGACATGGTATTCCGAGCTATAATTTTTATCACACCAATCAATCAATCAACAACAGATGTACTGATAAATTTTGTTGTCTGTTGATCTAATTTGTTATACGGTGATCTGACCTGCTTTATAGTGACCTTACTTGCCACATGATGACATAAAGAGCAACATGATGACCTAACTTGCTATGAGGTGACCTAACTTGCTATATGAGAACGTTACTTACTGACTTAATGACTTTTTCACTTTGATAAACAGAACGATATAACGGATGTCATAGAAGCCTGTCCAGAACTGTTACTATTATTGTTTGAAATTCCCATTAGGTCACTCCTAGAGCGGCTTTTGTAAGAGAGGTACT
Organism: Cryptochiton stelleri; assembly: GCA_031471745.1. NCBI lineage: Eukaryota > Metazoa > Mollusca > Polyplacophora > Chitonida > Mopaliidae > Cryptochiton > Cryptochiton stelleri. The sequence continues at coordinate 6,355 of JAUELC010220483.1, read as the reverse complement.
CAGAGTGAACACATTAGAAAAAATGTAATTAATCAAATTGTCCGCTTCGATAATGTCGTTTGTTAATTGTGGTAATCCTACCAGCGCCAACGAACTTCAGTGGACTCAACTTAGTACAGGGAAGATGGAGACAAACTAACACGTTAAGACCTTTTAGAGGTAATTAAATGACAGACAATCAATCATAAATGGGTCCTTACTTCAGCTGGTATCTTCTGACTTACCTTAGTTCATCACAAAATAATCTAACATTATAACACTGCTCTGTCGAAAACACTAAGTTATTTTCTGTGTAAACAAACTAACATCACTGTTAAATTAACTTGCATTGTCTTCAAGACTACTCTGTTGAGTTCTCCTCACTCATTCCTGAGACTCTTAAAGATATCGCTCTATTACCGATGTTTCTATCACAAGTTTGGTGCGTGAGTTCTAGTCAAGCTATGCACCAATAAAACGTATATGAAAAATATGCCGTATATATAATTGGGGAAGTCAGGGGGGAGGGGGTCTCTGGGCTTTGTTCGTTTCCTCCGCCGTGAATACTGACACCGCCGTCATATAGGTCAAATGGGTACGGCGTCATATACCAGTCTAACCAAACACCACATAACCCTCTAACATTGCCTAGGCTACCTTCGGTTGAGCTAAATCCATACAGCGGCAAAGCAAAGTCGTCATATGAGTGAATTAGCATTGAGTATGGCATTAAACACCAATCAAACAGACAAACTTTGTTGAGTAACATATCCAGTGAGTTATGACTTCAATTCCGAAGATTCAGTGAGTTACGAATTTCTGTTCGGCTACTGGATTTTCTGTTCGGCTACAGCCCAACAGTATTCTGTTGTAGTAATCCGGGATATCTACACGGTGACGCTTAAACCAGTAATGCTTAGTCAAATCGTCTTTAATGCTTATGAGCTTTTTTACATGGAATAGACAATTCGCGACTACTGTTACTTAGTGAGTTGTCAACTAGATGTCATTTATGTTTCCAAGACATCACTCAACGGTGAATATATTTGATCGGACATATACAGATCATCCAACAGATGGCCTGTGGACAACTATTGTTTTAGGGATAGACAGCAGTTCTAAATTGATTTCGACGCAGGCATAGCACCATCTCTGGCTATTTTTTATATCTTCCTCTCCCCTTCTCCCTCTCTCCCTCCCTCTCTCAAGGAAAAGTCCAACTACAAAAGAACTGCAATGGTAAATCTAGATTAGATGATATGTAACTTTGACACAAGGTATCTGATATTCACCAGCTTTTTACAATTTACGCTTCTCCAGCTTTTTACAATTTACGCTATGTATTGGTTGATAGAAAAGTAGATAGTATATAGAATATGTTTTATATGTATATAACTGCTAGCTAACACCATACACAGTTGATTTGGTTAATTGGTTATCCGTTACGCAGAGGAAATTATCGACAAATTTATGATAATTTGTATGTTTCTAAACTAAACTAACCTTTCACTGACAAATGCACTTATTCGCAATTTATGGCCGAGAATGGCTATATAAGACAGTGTATTATGCCGACAAAGCTCACAAATCATGACGGTCACATCAAAACAAACTACCGAGTCAAAACAAAGGGGAGACCCTTAACCATCCTTATAAAAGGTATTCGGGAATCTTCTGTGATACTTCATCTCTGAGGTCACATCAATGACGTGACCTCAGTTGTAATTGGCGACATTTAGGAAGATGTGAATTCAACATAAATACTACACAGTGTTTCATCGACAATAAGCTCGCAAGTTTTTGGTATCCCTTAAACTAAATATGACAGTTATCTATGAATGTTTATGTCTTGTTTTATCATGCTGCTGCTACCCGTTATCGTATATCTACAGGCACTCCTGGAAAACAGTTCTTGTTCGTAATACAGTACCTTTAACTAATCAATAAAATATACTCATTCAGTTTTTTTTCAGTTAGATTTTTAGTTCATAAGAGTTTTTCTCACCGTTTGCGGATGTTGGTCATAAATAAAGAACTATATCAAACCTATTCTTCAAAGAAGAATATTTGTTTTCTGATTGAAGTAGCAATAAATAACGCTTATGTTTGCTATCGAGATTGAATGCAGATATGTGCTGTGAATAAGAGAGGCCTTTGCTAATTGTGGAACGAGGGGAGCACATGGCGCTATCAAAGGTCGAAGATTCCATAGGACTTCTTTCATAAAATTGTGAAAAAGATAATCTCGGAAAGCAATCTGGAGCCATTTCAGATATCACGTTGCCTCTACACAGGACTACAAAAACTGAATCGGACTTCACAAATCGAGTAACGTAATTTAGAGGTGTGGATTAATAATTTTAATGTCGCGTATTTGTTTATCGTATTTAACAACGATCCTTTTAGAAGCAATATGTTCACCCCCGCAGACCCTCAATTTTATCGTATGTACGGCGTGAAGGGGGCTCCCCGGTCCCCTATAGCAGAACACCCTGGCCACTGATAAAGAACGATTGCAGTATGACTAATACATAGGAGAGCTATCACTTTATGTGGGTTTGTGAGCTGCAGTCATGATTTGACTTTCACTATTAAACGTATGGTCGTCTTAATACCATAAATGATGCAATGATTCTGTTGCCAGTTAATGTAGACGCAGCCATATAATAGTCAAAAGACGTTTTGTTAAAAAAACGTGATATAATTAACTTTAAAGATTGATTGTCCAGCGAAAGTCCACGATTCAATGGTTTAATCAACAGAACATACGGGGACAAAGTCAAGAAACATTTAACCTTCATAGTTTTCAGTTCTTATCTTGTTAGCTGTTTGTGTCCGAATGACAAACTTCATCACTTAGTCTTGTACTTTTGAATTTAACACAATATTAGTGTTGTACATAGTAATTGGGCGGCAGAGACATTATTAACGAAAGTCCACTGTCCAACAACCTTATCACCATAACAGACGGAGACAACGTTAAAAAAACATTTTACCTCCAGCGTGTTCAGTTCTGTAAGTTGACGAGCCTCATCACTTTTCCAGTTACCGCAATTAGTATTATACATAACAATTAAGCGGTGTTATGCAAACCAATTACAATTGTAGACGTATTTCCAGGCTTCACTGTTTGTTTTGATCTAAGTCTAACCGATTATATTTATACAAGGAAGGAATAATCAAAGAAAGTAATGACTTGGGAAATTGCGTTTCCGGGGTTATAACTGCTCTCCAGTCGTGACTTAACGTCTGGCTCAAGATTCACAGATCTTGGTGGTTATGAATTATAAATCACAATTGTCTGCTACTTAATAGTACACGACATTTAACACATTCATTGTGGCTCCACGTGGTTCTGTACTTCTTCGAACTATGACATAATTTTGCAAAGCCTGCTATTGGAATTATTTTAAAGTTTACATTATCCAATTAATCTAAGCACATTGATAGCAGTGATAAAAGTTAAGATAATAAATGTGCCTCAAAAGAATGATAAAAGTTTCAAGTTTTTAAAATGTGACACACTATTTGAAGTGATTTTAATTTCATTAATGTTCTATCATAAAACCAGAAATCTATTTTAGCGACAAAGAAACGTATAACAAAATGCTCTAACAATTGCTTTATAATACCTGAAGACATAAACGTAAGGGTTTTCTTGTTCGCAAATATCGATTTTAAAATTACCAGTTAGTTTCTTGCGCCAGTATGTCATTAAATATGAAGTCCTTAAAACGGCTTCGTTTGGATTTCTAATTAATCTTCGGTGTTTTGAATTCAGCATCCTGAACTTAATTTCTCATTTTATACCAGCGAAGGATATTGACTAGCTATAACAAAACTGAAAACATTCAGTTTTTGTTTATCTTAGTGAATCTCTAAAATCAATTTGAAATTAAGGACTTTGTTTCATTTCCCTTGATATTTGAACATTAAAAGACGAACATTTAAATCACGTTAAGAAATGTTTTCTGGCCAGCAACACTTCAGCAAGCGTTTAGCATATCTGTCTGAACCCGTTTTTTTTTATTTGATTCCATGTTGTTGAAAACCATTCCGATAAGCTTAAGTAGGGAGCAATATATTTATGTTTGATCATAATACCCAACTCTGTAGATTGTATCAATGTCACCAGTTTTGCCTCGATAATAACCCCGTTCAAAACCCCAACTTGGTGGGTAGCCTTGGCTGCAGTAAAGAGAAGATTGTTAGGAATCGCATGACATTAAATTGGTTTAACCAAAATGGCTTCCATCGACAATATGGCTATTATTACCGTATTATATCAACAATCATTTTGATGTTGAATGTCAAAGTTTATACGAAGGTTGGTATTGATGACACAATATATTGTTTTCACTGATCTGTGGCGGGTGGTTGGTGGGAGCTTCGTGTTGCCCTGGTGCTCTCAGAACTATTGGGCAACAAGAAGCTGTTGTGGCGTTTTGTTATGTCCTGTGATTGTCTTGTATCTTGTCATTGTTTGTTGTCAGTGGCGTCGAGGGTGGTTTCCTTCTCCCATTGTGCTGGCACACCGTCATATAACTGAAATAACCTTAAGTATGGCGTAAAACCCCAATCAAACAAACAAACAAACAAACTGATCTGTGTACTAAACATGACTGGAATCGACCTTCTTAAGTGGCATTTACTTATTGAATATGTAACAACATACAATGTATATACCGAAAACAACTTTGATATCCACACGGAGTTCTTTGCAGCTTCATACCCGGTGGACGCTCGATTGGATGGCCATTAACCAAACTTTATAATCCAACATGGGTACTAGCAACAGTCGTACATACGAAGCTTAAAAATGACAAAAATGAAATGTCCAGAATGAGTTAACACATTTCCACAAAAGTTGTGATATAATAACACACTGGTGGGTTAACGGATGGATTTGGTTTTTACAACGTTGTGTGAGTAAATATGACCGGAGCTCGCTGGGTCAACACACTTAAGTCATTAAGCGGGATCTGATTTGCACTTGATGATATTTCAGTCTAGCCCATGAATTAAAGGGGGAAGTGTCCAGGGTATCATAGGTCATTGTGCCGGAATATTAGATTTGCAAAGAAAGAAAGAGAATCTACGTATGTATATCGTAGATTCGTATATGTTGAGATCAACTTATACTGTCCAATTTTAAAAATGTACATGTTCGGCCCGGCCATAACTTTCCACTGCATAAATAGATAGGGTACTTAATGGATGTACTGTTCCTAATGTGTCTTGCATGTAAGTCAAATTACATAACCGATACAAGGGAAATCACTCATTTGTCATGGACAGTACTTACAATAGCGGTATACCAGTGAACTGTATAAAACTGTATTTAAAAATCATCCTTGCCTTCAAGATCTGCTTAACAGCAATAGTTCATACAAGGCACCTCAAAGACGATAGGCTTGTCAACTGCCCTTTGAATAATACGGAGTATTCGAGATGTCTCAGCGTATCAGTCTGACCAAATCACTCTGCCTCAGGCATAGTAAGCCTCTTTTCACTTCGAGGTAGGGATCTACAGACAAAGGTATTGCTCATCAGTGTCCAACTACCATTCCAAGCTTAATAAAGTATTTTGAGACAGTGATCATAAAGATTTTGTAGACCGGATGAATTGTCTCCACTTACAACTTTGATCCATTCGTTGTTGGCCCATAACTTTAACCATCAGTAGATTTGTAGTCAAAGGGCAACATTTAGACTTGACAGACAGATATAGAAAGGATATTGCAGTTCAGATAATGTATCTGCCTTGTCTTATGAACTTGACCTTCAGCTGAGACACATCAAAAGCAGATCACTTAAGATAATGGTACTTCAATTGAAGACAAATCATTTGGACGTAAATCGTCTTCAGTTTGTATCACAAACACCTCTTCCACGCCCTTTAAAATGATACATGGTTTCTGTATAAACATGGTCAAAACTATATTGAACATTATATATAAAAGAAATTCTCCCGCAATTTAAATCACCAAAATGTCGCCAAAAGGATTACATTCAGCTAAAATAGCTGTCTGGCGTTAAAGGTCCTAAATCGTGTCACAAGTGTCTGAAAACATTGACTCGTGAAGATACAGTGCCTAGATGATTCACGATATATTAAATCTTCTCTGTCAAGCCATGTCATTTAGTAAACGACAAGCTTTGGTACGCCTCCAGGCATTAAGCAATTAAATCATGAAAAGACTCTTCTTGATTTTTACCAAAACAGCAGTAAGTCATTTCCTTTGGATATAGCGGGTGGTTGGTGGGAGCTTCGTGTTGCCCTGGTGCTCTCGGAGCATAGGGGAAACAAGAAGCTGTTGTGGCGTCCTGTTTTGTCCTGTGAATGTCTTGTATCTTGTCATTGTTTGTTGCCAGT
>JAUELC010220372.1:0-10641 GCA_031471745.1 Cryptochiton stelleri | reverse complement strand
ATGGCATTTACAGTAATCCTAGTCAGCGGGACTGTATTAGAATAGAAATACCGTGCAGTTTTCTGTCCTTTATTGGCTGATAAAGGGTCAGTTGAATGGGGTTGTTCATTATAATCACTTCAACCCCATTCAACTGAGCCTTTATCAGTCAATAAAGGACAGAAAACTGCATTTTATTTCTTAACTGACTTCCTTTCCCACAAACTCATGAACCACATTGGTTAAAGGAATACATGTATACTATTTAAATTGATATGATTGACCAATGCGAATGATATAAACCCGATATTCTTCTGAAATTTTGTAACAACCGGAGAGAAAAGTAAAATAATGAAATTCTGATTTTTTGAAGCTTTAGTGATTTGAACACTTTTTTCCTAATAAATGTCGTAATTAGAAGTTGTTTATCTTGATTACTTTCTCAAAGATTGTACTTTTTTTTACTGATAAATCGACTAGCCTCTTTTAAGAATAGTAATACACTTACTTTCCTGTGGAACAAATGTGAGAGAGTGAGAGAATATTCAGAAACGTGACTGTCCTTCTTTAGGTCCACTGCCAAGAAATTCATGACCTAATCCATTCCCACACTTCCCACAAGACACCTGGAAAAAGATAAAATGATTATCCAATTAAATATTTCTCAAAATTCTTAAAAAAACAGAACATTCAATACAATTAATTGTGTAAATGTTATTAAAATCTAGGACATCTTAATAAAAATTCTGAGGCTCACCAAACCAGAAAGTTGTAAAATTGAATAAACTATGGACATTGGACAGCATAATCGTATGTTGAACTGGAATTGGCCTTCTTATTTGTCAAAGTATATATATTTTTTAAATGTGTGTCATAGCACCTTAAAACACAGCAGTGACACATGTTCCCATACACCTTGAATAACAATACATGCATGATCAGGGTGGAATTTATTAAGTGAAAATGTGTAAACATACATTTAACGTGTTAACACAATACACAGGTAGTGTAATTCTGGTTGTTCTTGTGTTTTTTGATTGGTGTTTAAAGTCGCAATCAAGGGCATTTCGCTTATAATATGATGACGGATTATCAACTTCTTACCTTGCCTTACTTAATACAGTGGAAAACCGAGGAAACCTTATAATATACCACCCCCACAATAGCTGGAGTTACCGTGTGTGATTCTAGCATATACCTGAGGTTCACTGGGAGACTTGAACCTGTGCAGTACATCGAAGGAGGATCTTCATGTTATTAACCAACAAATGCATTACTATATTAAACAAGACAGCACTTTCTCAAATTCAATATTTTAAGTCAGAAAATACTTTTTGGAATCAATCCCAGACATTTGCTTTACAGAATTTATCTCTCTGTTTAGTATAATAGTTTTTAATAATGTTATATTTACTTTAATGGCAGAAGCTGATTCCGGAACTCTTGACACACTGTCTTTGTGAATAGTGTCAGTGAAGGCCGGCCATGGCGATGAATCTTCATACTTTGTCTTGCTACTAAATAGTTCATATTTACACTCTGAACACACATAGATACCTAAAATGAACAACAAAATCATACATTAACTTATAAATATTATTTAACTGTCACTTAAAAGTTTATGTTAAAAAAGCTCATGCTGGATTACGATGTGGGGAACTTGGTGGTGTTTGGTTGTTTGATTGGGGTTTTACGCCATACTTAGATTAGTTCACTCATATGACAGCGTGCCAACCCAATGGGTGAAAGAAACCTTCCTCGACGCTACTGATAACAAAAAATGACAAGATACAAGACTTGTACAGGACATAATACGAGGTGCAATAAGACAAAGTGTTGAAATTTACAGTGCTAGACGTCACAAAACAGAATGCCTTGCCCATAAGCTTTGAGAGCACCAGGGCAACAGGAAGCTCCCTCCAACCGCCCACCATTTGGTGGTAACTCAAACTCTCTGGCAAGGTAAGGTTTACCTATATATAATAATTTGGCGAGAAGAAACATTGAATTTCGAGAAACGACTTCTTAAACTTTTCCTTCCGACCCATTGGTTATTTCAGCATGATAGCTAGAGTAACATGGCTAAGTTACCGGTAGATAGACTGGTGAATCCTAGTGACAGAGGGTCACTCTCCTATTGATATTTAATAAGTTTTAATATAGGATGGACAGAAAGTGACTGACAGTGAGAATACTCAGAAACTTTTCACAATTAAACAAATATGATGGACTTTAAACATTTTCAAAAACCATTTGTTCAGGGGTTTTTTCTCCCTGCCAGTTCATACAATTTATATTAAATATAATGGCTACAAATGGCTTAAAAAAATGTTTAAAGTTCATAATATTTGTTAAATCCAAAGTCTGTTTCGTTCTGACATTCCATGGATGGTTTTTGGTTCGGGTTTTTGTATAACCGAGAAAACCCCAGGTCCCTTGCCTGCCAGTTGTGGGACAAAATTCCAATCAAATGAACTCAAACTCTGTGAAGAACAATTTTTTTGAGGCCGATGATTCATTTACACTATTTCTTCAAGGTCTGACAGTTTAAAGTGAGTAGTTTGATCAATTTATTCTTTATTTTCGTTAGTAGTTTTCACAAACTGCGCTCTACATTATGAATCCACATAATGGACCCTGTCATCCTGTCAATGTCCAAATGAGAAATATCAAAAGTCAGAGGCCTTTTATAAGGACTAGCAACCATACAACCAAAGTAAGAGTGAAATCCTACAGTATGTCTAGGAGGGTCAGGTCTCATTTAGAATTTGGTGAGATTAAAAGTTCTCCATCATTAATTTTTTGTTCTAAGAAATTTTCCACTGTTTCCAGGGGTGGCCACTTTGAATGCTATTTTGTTGGTTGGATTAATTATTGTTTAAGAAAACCTATTCAGCTGGCAAAAGATAAAGACATACAATTAGTCACTGTGGTATCCTCTTCGGTTTGAACCCATAATCGTTAATTAACAGATTGAAATGCTTAATTTAAGACAAAATCACAGGTTTTGTGAGAATTGTTGGTTCTGTTGCCAGAAACTAGGTGGGCGGTTGGAGGGAGTTTCCTGATGCCCTGGTGCTCTGAGCTGAGGGGCAACATGAAGCCTTATGTTACTGCATCGCAGTTCAAAAACGGATACGTGTCGCATCTACATGAAGCCGGTCTGTTTGTGAAGTCTTGTTATGTGCTGTAATTGTCTTGTATCTTGTCATTGTTTGTTGTCAGTGGCGTCTGGGGAAGGTTGGTTTCCTTTACCCATTGGGCTGGCATGCCATCATATGAGTGAAATAACCTTAAGTACAACGTAAAACCCTAATCATACAAACAAACAAACCAAGTAACTAGGAGTCAGTGTCTATCGACAGTCATACAGTAACGAGCTCCGGATCTCGTCAGCTATATTGGCCAATGTTCGTATGAAGATCAGACGCGATTGATTGATTGATTGATTGTTGTTTAACGTCAGATTAGTCGCGAAGTTGCTCAAGGTGCTTCTTGACATAGTGCAGTGTGCAACGCTAGTATCGAGAGGAGAGAGGCTTTGTAATCTGAGCTATTCATGAACATTGCCATATTCAATAGGGTACGAAATGACTTGGGTATGAGTTGAACTTGTTCTTAGGCTAAAATGGGTAGACTTTAGAACTGGCCCAATAGAGCTAGAGTTGACTATGGTACCAAGTGACTAGGTATGAAGTGGGTTGGGTACGAAGTGACCTTTATCCCATAAATGAGTTAATTTCAGTGTAATACAGCCATGAGATAATAATTTGATATCCCACATAATAATAATAATAATATAATAAACTTTATTTAACGAGGATAATACAATCAAATTGATAATTTGCTCTTTCCTGTAGCCCTCAATATGAAAATATCAACTATATACATACAAAGTACAATAATAATTTACATGTGGGATACAGCTTTCACACGCTGTGATTGGTCAATTTCTGTTAAGGGATGGAATTCAACCAATGAAACGCTACAACCCAAACGGACGTCTTCTATTTACAACTTCCAAATGTCGTCAGAAAACATGTAGCTTCAAACAAAACAGAACTGGCCGAAAGCATGGTGATGCTGTCCAAATTGGCATCTGAGACAGATAATAAATCAAAATTTCATGTATGAGATTTTGTTCACTGTAAACAAGTAGAAAATATGTTTTTCCTGGATCTCTGTGTTCAAAGTTACCTCCCTTGACTACTATAGCTGGTTCGCTACCATGGCAACACTGTCAGATTTCAATAACAATCAATGACGTTGCACAAACGAGGGCGGTCAAAAGTGATGTTTTCCATATTTAAGTGTCATTCAAATATAGCGATTGTATAGCAGATATGGTTTGGACTATATTTGTGCCAACCAGTAATCGATTTCTGCTGTTAGTTTTATTTAATTTAGAAAACAAACTTTGAAGTGGAGGCGACCATGTTAGGTTGAGGTTGCATAGCTTGATATATTTAACAGTGTTATAACTTATTTGTTATTTTCTTTTCATTGGCAGGATTATAGTTAGATATTGAATCGAATTAAAATTATGTCTGTATTACGCCTTGATGTACTAGAATAACTCCAAGTCAGCGGTTATTAGCCCCACCCCTTACAAGATTCAAAATATTGGCTCGTTATCTACAAGGCTTTGTCATACGTCTGACGAAAAATGCCCGGCCCTCTTTACGTTGAATTTGAATTATGAGCATTACAAGCATTGTACCTACCGATTGAATATGTTTTACTTCAATGTGGCTGTTTCAATTTATGAACAAACTTCAAAACTTGTTAAAATCAAGGCAATCAGAAATCGTTGAAAAATACAAATTTTTGGGGGTGTATGTACTATCTCTCTCCGTCGTCTTATACTAAAACCATGTGGTTTTTATGTATAAATATGATTCAATTATATATTTGATAAGATAAATATATATTAAAATTTAAATTATATTGATACATAAATAACGCAACACATAATTATATTAACTAGCATTACATTCCCTCGCTATTTACACATGTTGTTGGGAAATATCGACATTTATTTTAATTATTAATGAATGACAAGTGTGTGGAAACCTGATTCGACGTGGTCGTTTTCATTGGTTTATAACATACTTTGTGGTTTCTGTTTGTGGCGTCTAGCACTGTACATTTACACACTTTGTTTTATTGCACCCTGTAATATGTCCTGTGATTGTCTTGTATCTTGTCATTGTTTGCTGCTAGTGGTGTCGAGGGTGGTTTCCTTCACCCATTGGGCTGGCACGCTGTCATATGAGTGAAATAACCGTAAGTACTTTCAAAGATAAATCACACTGGCACAGGTGTTATGTCCTGTGCTTATCTTGTCATTGATTGTTGCCAGAGGCTTTGAGGGTTGTTTCCTTAACCCATTGGGCTGGCACGCCGTCTTGAGTGAAATAACCTTTGCTAAATCAAATAAACAAACAAACAAACAATTAAACCTAGGAATTCCTTGAATGTTGCAAGCATATTTATCAGCCACGATTCGTTAAATCAGAGGTCATTGATAAGGTGAGGTGTGAGAGGTCAGTGACTGTACTGTTGAATCAAAGAAGTCAAGGGTGGGTTTTTTCGCCCATTGGCTGGTGTGTGGCCATAGGAGTGAAATAACCTTAAGTACTGAGTAAAACCCCTATCATATAAACACAATTAAGAGGGCAATAATTAAGGTTAAGGAAGCAGTTGTTTTTTTAATATAAATATATAAAATATTTTGAATCTGTCTACCCCTGGTTATATATGTGTGTTAGGGGTGATTCTCAACCCTTCAGTGCATTTCATAATGATTGGGGTATCTGCTCAACTATCGTATCATATTATTTTATATTTCATGACAGGTAGGTTTTTGCACCCCAACGCTTTTGTTTTCATATCCATATATGTGTATCCTTTATTTCTTATACATGTAATTAAAAGCAATATAAAGGATTTTTGTACTCATTTTTTTATTTTTTTAATGTGTAATTTCCTTGTGTTAGAGCTGAAGGTATGTGTGTTCTAATCTGATCTCCGGGCTGGTTCCGCTCCCACGGTCTGAGTCCTGTCCACAACGCCTTCTTTCTGCTCGTATTATTCATTCTGATCACTCATCCTGGAAAATCACACAGCTATTTGGAGCTCTCATTCGAGAAGCAGACAAACCACTTTTGTTATAAAGCTGCCATGTTAAACCCCCGTCCCCTCACGGCCTCTGCTCAACACTGATCTGCATCTTGTACCTTCCAAATATAGACATCATGTTTATACATAAATTGCAGCCACTGTACAGAAACATTATTTAAAGCCAAAATGCAGATGGTGTTTTCTTGTTAAGTAAAACTGGCCTGCATTTTTTGTCTTTCTCACAGGGTCAATTAGCTTAATCTCGACCTCATATTGCTGTGGCTTAATAGATTGAGATACATTATAGATTATTGCTTTAAAATCATTTCATCCTTTAAGATGCATCGAGACGGGTTTTGAAGTTTTTATTTATGAACGAAAAAGGGGTGTATCGATTTGCACCAACACAAAACTGATTTGTTGTGGCGTTTAGCACTGTAAATTTACACACCTTGTGTTATTGAACCAGGTTTTGCATGTTGTGCACTGTTTCTTGGCAGTGATATAGGGGCTGGTTTCCTTCATTCATTGGGCTTGCAGAAACCAATAAAACCAGACTGCAATCAATCTATTTAAATTATGAAGAAAAAGGGGTAAAATTTGAAAGCATGGCTTCTACCTGCAGTGAGAATATCACCCACTGATCTGTGAACTAGGCTTTTTGACTAGTAGATTTTGGAGTACCTACCTATGTGTTTCCAAACACCACTCTAGTTTTTGTTGAAAATGTCACATAAATTTGATAAGCAATTTATAGGTTTTATGTCTCTGATAACCTCAAAATAAATAAGAAGCTGCCAAGGCCTTACCTATGACTGTTATTTGTTTTTGTACATTTTATTTTGAAAGCAAAAAAAATGTTCTATAATGTAACCAATGTCTCCTCATATTAGTTTCATTTACTGTTTATATTTTAGTATATTTTAACTAGTATACAGTTGTCTTTCTTTACAACTGTATGGCCAAAAGACTAACAATTCTCCACCTGTATAGAACAGATCCCTGTGTAGTGGACATGTGTTACACTGGATAAAGCCTGTATACAATGTACATAGGTATATGTAATATACTTGAAGGTATATTTGTGCTGGGTGTGTCCCTTTAGTCACTGGGTCACATGTTTAAGACTGGGAGTGGGGAAGTGAATATTAAGTGAGACCCACCCTGTCGTGTCTGCCATACTGTGATAGTTTCACTGCTCTAAACCCTTTAACAAAGTGTCAGACTTTGGTCCCATTGACCCTAGATTTCTGACAAGCCTGCTAGTCTGAGCCCACTAATATCTAACTCACACTATCTATACAATTCAATTCAATTCAATTCACTCACAATTTGATTTATAGCCGTACACCATTGTAGGTATGGTACAGTACATATCAAACATATATGCAAGTATAGCACAAGAGCATGTTCCAACGGAGTCTGGCTGTCTTAGCACTGGAGGAACAGAGCAAATGACATCCCATTTTATGGTTGTGTTAGTGTGGATATTTTCTGTTGGAGTGCACCGCCGTCCTATAAGTGAAATACCCTTAAGCCCAATGTGAAACACCAATCAATCAATAAATAAATGTAGAGAATAATTCAACTTTCATGGTGTATTTTCAGAATGGTTCAATTTACTCCGTATTACTATCAGTAATTTAAAAACTTGTATTCTTGAAACTAATCATAAATTTTGAATCATAGCTTATTAGTGTGTTCATACTTGTCAAATTCAGTGCATTTTCAATGTCCACATGCTTTTATAATGATGGATGCAGCTCAAAAACTGATTTCACTATATTTGGACCTAGATTTCTGTCTCCTATAAAATGCATTTAGTCTTGTCTCTGGACATTGTGAAGAGCAGTAGAGATTTTCAATGCCATTCCAGGGAAATTCTAGCCAGAGAATAGAAAGGGGAACTATTAGAGGTATTTGTATGCTGGTAATCCTGGTGATGATTGGGAGACAGAGAGCCTGGGGTAGACAGCACATCAAAGTTTCTCTGGATTTCGTGGAGGGTTTGAGCCTCAAGGGGGACTGAGCCCTCTTTGCCTCTGTGGATCCAGTCCATTGTATTAGCAAACAAGTGTGAAATGATAGGTAACCAGCGGTGGTGTTAAAAACACAGCGTCTGTGTGCACACTGCTTCTCCAGTCAGGGGCCTGGTAAACAATGTGTTTGAGAGAGGGCATTAGCCTGCTTACTCTGCCAACTCATCAATAAAGGTCTTGTTGTTTCTCTTATTTTCCAGGAGAGACGTGAGCGGGAACAGCAGGAGCTGGAGAGTGCTAAGGAAATCGCTGACGAGGACTTTGACGGCTTTCCCTAACTCAATCGCTGTCCAGAGAACGGGGCTTGAAAGGTGGGGGTGGTGAATGGAACGAGTCAACCGCTAACCTCCTTCTCCTGGGGGCCACGTATTGAGAACCTCCAAACCCGATACACTCTACTTTATTGATTATTGAGGCTCTCCCAAATCACACGACTTCAAATGCGCATACCAGAGCTCCTAGCTCATTTACTACAGAATAATTAGCACTTTTACTGGGGAAATTTCATTGACCACCAGATTTTCAGAGTACTAAGAAGCTATTCATACTTTACGGTTGACTGTGACATCTGTATCAAATAGACAATGTACAAATGTTAAGGTTCAATTCACATTTTCATAGCTACAGTTCAGATGTACATGAGCTACAGGGAAAAATTGATGGCAAATTTTCAAGATTTTGGGCTAAAATGTCCAATTAAACTATCTTACACTATATTTGATTTTCGCCGTATTTATAATTTGTATCATTTAAGTGCTTGTCTTTAATTGTTGATTTATTGGCTGTTGAACTATATTTTCCTCTACTTTACTTACGACATGTAATAACTATAAATAATATTATATGTAAATATTAATTTCAGAATTGATTTGTTAAAATAAACTGTAAAATAGCGGAAAATGACTTTGATATGGTACATGTAGTCTCCCAACTGCTGTATTCGCAACCTGACTGAATTCTATTGTTAAACAAACATTAGATTTTACTACCTCTCTGGCATCCTTCAATACTGGTTTCTTGAATTCAGCAACTGAACACTGGCTTTTAGCAGCTCTACCCAGGTTCTTCCACCGATAATAGGAACACAGCTGTCAAATAAGTGTTCAAGTGAAAAACAACAAAATCTATTATCCGCAATTTCTATGAAGGATGTAATGACAACACTCTCAATTGAACAGTCCACACAGATAGACACCTTCGCATGGACCTTTCACTTGTCCACATTCTCCTAAGATTAATTGATTTTCTGTCTTAATCAAAAAAAGAGAACAGTGTATCACTTAGTTAAGGTCTTATCCTCGTTGAACAGGATATAATATATAAAAAAACGAGTTTATGAAAAAATGAAGTCAACAAGTAGTGTTTATTTGTAAAGATCTTTGTCTTATTCATATATGTTTGCTGTCAACTGTTTTAACCCAAAAGCAGATTGTCAGGGTTATACAGATTAGGATATGTTGTGTTATCGTCGGGGGTGGTTTCCTTCACCCATTGGGCTGGCATGTCGTCATATGAGTGTAATAACCTTAAGTACGGCGTAAAATCCCAATCAGACAAACGAGCAAATAGCAGTTGGTTGGTGGGAGATTCCTGTGCCCTGGTGCTCTGAGCTAAGGGGCAACATAATACAGATTTCTTGTGGTGTCTTGCACTGTAAATTTGCACACCTTGTTATGTTTTGCATCCTGTGCCTATCTTGTATCTTGACATTTCTTTGTTGCCAGTTGCGTCTAGAGTAGTTACCTTCACCCATTTATTGAGGGGTCATGGCTTCATATGAGTGAGATAACCTTAAGCACGTTGAAAATAACAAACACGCCAGCAAATATCTAGTGAATATCTTACCTAAAACGGCGTGCATTAAGATGAGTTTATATTAAAAGCTGACCAGTTTGTCTACTGAAGATTGTGTTACTTCATAAATAATAATACAGTATCCTGTACATAACGTAACTTTGTAACACATTGTATTAAGCCACCACAAAACAGTTGTACAATATGATATGGTTGAGAACGTTTAATATTTCGTGAGACAGAGATAATTGTTTCATAAATTTCAAATTTAGATGAGATCTATAAAACTATATAAAGAAATGTTTTGACAAACTTTGATGGTATTTGACATTGGGTCATTGTATTCTGCTTATAAAATAAAATCTTTTCAAACCATCCACTAGTTTTCAAAAGCTTATTCTGTATTGTTCTCTGGGAAGGTCATGTCTCTTCCTGTGGCTTGGTGCTCTCTGGGCTAAGGGGCAACAAAAAGCCGATATGTTGTGTTTTGTATTGTAAATTTGTACACTGTCCTATTGCACCATGTTTTTGTCCTGGGCGTGTCTCTTATCTTGTCTTTTATTTTGTCTCCAATTGTTGCGCGGGCGGTTGGAGGGAGCTTCTTGTTGCCTCTTGGCTCTGAGAGCACCAGGGCAACACGAAGCTGTTGTGGTGTCCTGTTTATTCCTGTGCATGTCTTGTATCTTGTCATTGATTGTTGCCAGTG
>JAUELC010220155.1:0-10642 GCA_031471745.1 Cryptochiton stelleri | reverse complement strand
ATCACAGCTTTATGTAATGGGAGGAACATATTTATTTGCCCGCCATGCTTGTTTGTTTTGATTTGGAAGTGATTTGTAAACATCTGTCTGATTGGCTTCTCACTTCTACGATAGTCCAATGAAATGTTTGCCACGTTTTTGGGGGCAATTGGGGCAAAGGTGAATATGTATAAGTCTTAGCTTATGAGTTTTGACCCTTTCCTAGGGAATATGTCTCACGTAGGCCCTACAGTTGTTTTCGAGAGTAACCGACCACATTGTTGAGAGAAACATCAGCCCTACCAAGTCTGGACTAGAATGTGGCCTTGTGTGACCTCAGTTTTACGGAGGTCACCGAAGATTACCGATGCAAAACAACAGCTTTTGCTTTATTAGGTGGAGGGTTAAACAAGAACAAATTCGTTTAAAAAATCTATTTTTCTGCAGGGATAAGGGCCGTTTTGGTTTTAAACACAACATAGTCCATCTTGCTTGGTTCCACTAATTAATTACAAAATGGGGGATTTGATGTTGTAATGGACTTAAAAATATAAAGCAACATCATCGTTAAGGTGGATTGTCAAGGATACAAACAGAAATTCACGATTCAACCTCCAAATAATAGTTGGAATCACTGTTAACGTATGGGGGTGCGGGGGGCTAAATGATTCAGAGCCATTTTTTAACGATTTATAGATATTTGTAAATGATTTAGAGATATCCTTGGGATGCTACGTATTAATCTCATTATTTTCGGTCATTAATATATTTATAATTCTTATCTAATTAAATTAGAGCTATTTCTAAATAATTTAGAGATTTCCCATATTACCCACAGCATTTTTTTCTTTAAATAATACAGGTAGTATTTAATACCATCTATCCCTCTAAATATCAGTGATGAAAATGGTTTATCTAACAGTCTGGAAAATTTCGCGAAAGAGATTAACAATTATTTTTCCTCTGTTTTCACTAATGACCATGTAAGGACCTTGCCAAACTTTATACTTTGCAGTAGATGTTTTCCAAACTCTCCAATTAACATTTGTTAAGGTTCCGGACTGTCTGAATTGATTATCTCCCTTCAAATCATGTGGTTAGGATAATTTACCTGGTTCTGTACTCAAAACCTGTTCGAACGAGTTGTGTGTACCCCTGTGTATCTTATTTAATGTATCTTTAAAGTCAGGGGTATATCTAGACTTATTGAAATATGCAAACGTTGTCCAATTACATAAGTCAGGCAACAAACACCTGGCAAAAAACTACAGACATGTGTCATTGTTACCTTTAATTGGTGAAGTATTTGAATCTATTGTAAATAAACATGTAAGAAGACACATCGAGCCACTGCTCTGCGACGAGCAACATGGATTTAGGAAAACTAGATCTGCTGTCACTAATCTTGCATGTTTTACTGATATTGTCACTAATCAAATAGACAACAGCTCTCAGCTGCATACTGTGTACACAGATTTGTCTAAAGTGTTTCATTCGGTGAATCACACAATGCTTGTACACAAACTTAAAGGATATGGTTTCCGCAACAATTTACTTAACTGGTTTCAGTCATATTTGTCAAATAGACAACAGCGAGTGGTTATCAATGGCAATTCATCCGACTGGTGCCAGGTAACCGCTGGGGTCCCTCAAGGGTCCATCTTGGGGCCTCTTTTGTTTTGGGTGTTATTAAATGACCTGCCATCTGTTTTATCGTATTCAAATTGTTTATTGTTTGCAGATGATGCAAAATTATTTAAACCAGTTCAATGTTCACAGGACTGTAAACTTTTACAGAAAGATATTAATAGTTTTAATGAGTGGTGTAAGCAATGGCACCTACAAATGTGCTTTTATCAACTTTACACGTGAAAAAAAACCATCCAATATAATTATAATGCTGATGATGACCAATTCCGCATTGTATTCGGAATAAAGGACTAAGGTGTTACGTTGAAAGACGATATGAATTTAAATTTTCATGTAGAAAGCATAATTAAAAAGGCTAACCGTATGCTTGGTTTTATTAAACGAAATTGTCAATCGTTTACCAATATTAGTGCAATAAAATCCTTATATATTTCATTGGTCCGCAGTTATTTAGAATATGCATGTGTTATATGGACTCCTCATCAGAAAGGACTAAACGATCGTCTTGAATATGTACAAAGACCGTTTTCTAAAGTTTCTTTGCTTTAAATCTTCAGTGCAATATATTAAAAGAATAGACAACTTTTGATAAAGTTGACTATGGGTAAAAAGTCTATTCTCATCCGATTAAGAAAATAATTACTTTAGCATTCAACTGTCACGTAAAGCTGCGTAATTGGCATTCAAAGTTACAATACGTTACTATACCAAGCAGAGCTGTGGAGACGACCATATCGACTGTCAGCATAATCCTCAGCTGAATTTTATCCAATCGAAATCAAGCTTTTTTGCACGTGATGAATTGATTATAGGTCCGGTCGGACGTCTGGCGTCCACATATTTACTTCATTGCTGTCATAAGTATCGATTATCTTTTTTTGTATTTGTTGTCTAATTTTGATCAATTAACTTGGCTCTGAGACATCTGTACACCTTGAGGACTGACACAGGAAGAGTTGTTAACAGCTGTAGGCGCAACAATGCAGCAGTGTGCAATTTGGCTGCAAAAACAGGGAAGAAGAGGGTATCTATCTTCACGTTAGAGAGGTTGGGACCAGCTGACACGTTTTGCGGCTTCAGCCCAGTTATATATGGCGGACTTCATCATTTGTTCATTTTACACTTTTTACTCTGTGTTTTGAAGTTATGCTGCACTTACGAAAACAACTTTTGTTACTATTTAAACTTGTTGCCCACATTCTCTCGATATAGATATGGGTTAATCATAAGCTTTCTCGTCCTTTACACGGAGACTGCATATTATTGCTAAATTTAAATATTATTCAACAGGGCAACCTCGCTAATTTTAGCCATTCAAACTGTATTTGTTAACTTAACTAGAGAGAGTTGGCGAGACTCATAAGGGCGGAGAATACTAAAGCCTTGTGGCGTGATTTGCCAGCGGGAATTGATTTGGTTTTTGTTTAGTTTTTAACCGGTACCACATCGTATCTCTGTTGACTGTGAAGCACGGGATACGTATTCGCATATAACACTTACAGTCAGTTACACTTGAAGAAACTATTAGGGATTTGCCTCCAGTTGTTCTCTGACACGAACACAAATTTCTATATATTGTTACTTTCTTAGTAGGAATATTTGTTCCTATTTGTGTAATTCTTTCATTCTTGTCACCAGGAGGCGCTGAAACACCCAGCATGCAGACGAGTCCATTTGACAAGGATTTTTAGGGAGTTCAGGTCTGACAAATTTTTAGACGAGTTTGAAAGCCATTTTCAGCTTGTAGATATGTAAGCTATGTTTTCATGTTCAAAATTTGTAAACACAACTGTGGGATTAAGCAACCAAATTAATGTGTTATTCACATTACGATGGATTCATTCATAAAAAAATGGATATGAAAATATAATAAGAATAAGCTTTTATTTAGAAAATTACTCATCGCTTTTCTTATCTTTTGTTTTCCATTTTTTTTTTAACAGACCTCTTCCGGTGGATTCTTCAAAACTGTATGATGAGAACGGAGTCAAGTATAAATTCGAGGTGTATGAGAATGTAGCGAAACCGTGACATTAAACTTTCCATGACAAAGGCGCAGTAATATTTTGGACAAATGAATTCTCATCTCGGCCAATTGGTACTCTCGTGAATCATCGGCTGTTTATATTATACAGCCTGGGCAGCCCTTTTTGTTTCAGCCTCGGATAAATTAGGATCGGTTTGATAGGGATAGGCACCAGGGGGAGTAATTCAAAGAAAATATATACGGTCATATCATTGGGGGCGTGTCAGTGTATGTATGAAGATTCAGTCCATAGACGGCTGGCAATCTCTAGAAAATCGATCGAAATTTATCAGCGGCTGAAACGAAAGGATTTGTATATACAAATAGCTGCTGATTCAGGAGTGTACCCAATTGGGGACACTCTATATGAAATCCATATTATATGTTGTCCACGCCCAATCTGTAATATTTTGAGGACATAATCATGACAACCCTCTTCCAAGTATGTGTTTTCTCAAAAGGGACTACTCCAAACAGATAGGGAAACTTAATTTTGACTCAATATTTCGGTTCATTTCGAGAATTATTTACAAAGAAAGCATTGTACTTATATTTTGCTGAAATTGTACAAGTTATTGTGCTTAATTTATCATCGATAATTATATGTGTATGTAAATAAATTTTGATTTGTTTACCTGATAGTACACTAGTGGTGATTGTTTGTTTACTTGCTTACTGTATTATGCCACACTTACGGTAATTTCACTCACATCATTATGGCGTGTCTGGTCAAAGGGTCAAGAATGATTGATTGATTGGTGTTTAGTGTAGTACTGTAGGGTATTTCACTTATAGGCTATGAGGACGAATTATCCACTTCTTACTCTGCCTTGCTAAATACGGTAGAAAACCTGGAGAAAACCTCGTAAAACCATCAACCGCGATAGCAGGAGTCATCTCGTGTGACTCCCTCATATACCTGTGGTCCACTTGGAGATACCCTCACGGTACATCGAAGGACGATCAGATTCAGCGTTAACCATGCACGAAGCCACGGCGCTTCCCCACAATGGGTTGAGAAAACTACCATTGCACGACACTGATAACAAAACCTAACAAGATACAAGTACAGGACGCCAATTACGCAATAAAACAAATTGCGGAATTAGCCAAGACACCACGAACAAATCGAGTTAATCCAACCTGCTTTGTAGCTTAAATCACATTTAAATAAAAGGCTTTTCTTTTATTCGCCTACAACTTGTTGCAAATAAAAAATAGTGGTGGGTGTGTAATTTAAGTTAAATGTAGATCCGTAAATGTCGGAGTGGATCGACAAGATTTATCTCCAATGTCCAAAATGACCTGCACAACGCCCGAGATTTGTTTTCATTAAGGGAAATGGCTGAAGAAGGCCGACTTGGTGATACCCTGTGTATAAAAGGACATGGGCTTCAAAAACACGTCATATCACTTTAAAAATAACCTTTTAAAATACACAAATATGGCGTCGAATAATTATTTAGTATGGTTAGAAGTCCGTCCCAATCATAAGCGTGCCTGCCTTATTCAGTTTGGGGGGATGAATCGCCCGAAAATGTTTGGAAATGTTTTCTAAAAGCAGATATGTGTCGAACTTTTCGTTTTACCGAATTTTGCTGATTTATGCCAGAATTTGGCAATGCAAATTGTGACTCACCTCCTCCGGAATAATTGGACAAAAAAATAGACAAAGATGATGCAAAATGCCAGTTCAATCCAATGATTGTTTGTTTTTTTGATTGGGGTTTTATGACATACTTAAGATTATTTCACTTATATGACGGCGTGCCAGCCCAATGGGTTTGTTTGTTTGTTTGATTGGGGTTTTACGCCGTACTTAAGGTTATTTCACTTATATGACGGCGTGCCAGCCCAATGGGTGAAGGAAACCACCCCCCGACGCCACTGGCAACAAACAATGACAAGATACAAGACAATCACAGGACAAAAAAGGGTACCACAACAGCTTCTTGTGGCCCCTTAGCTCTGAGAGCACCAGGGCAACACTAATCTCCCTCAAACGGCCCGCTTCTAACAAAGAAGTGCAATTGCAAAACTATGACAACACTCAGTGGATAATAAAAGTCAACTTTCTACAAACCCAAACACACAAAATTGAATATTTTTCCATCAAAATTGAATATTTTTCCATCAAAATTGAATATTTTCTCCTTGAAAATTGTAAATATTTGTAATATTTATGGGCCAAATTAAATATTTTATTCAATCTACGGGCAGTTAAACGGCCAGTAGATGGGACTTCTACCAACCCCTGAATACAACAAGACCAAATTATTTACTGTAAATCACCTCAATTTTCATCCACGCATAACTGCAACCTTTTTGCATGTAAAAAAAAATAAATATATAATTCCGGTATAATTCTTCCTAACTGCAAAAGTGTCATTTGACTATTAAAAATCATTACCAAGCCCTTTCTTTATATAGCTTCCCAAGTACCGTAGTCATTTTATGGTTGAAATTTAATTAATATAGATTTATTGTTCAGAAAAATTATTTAACAGATACTCACAGGTGTTGCGGCTGACTCGAATGTTTTCTCTATAGCAATAATTTGACTTTCCCTGTCCTTATATAGGTCTTCATCTTTCATCATTTGTTTGATTCGGAAACCAACCCTTACAACAACAACATCAATACAATTAGTTGCCAGAAATATGGGACAAGTTTTCTATTTATATAAAAGTCAGTTACATTTTATTTATCTTTTAAAATGTTTATCATACATGATACGGAATAATTCCATATTAACATTTAATTTTAGTTTTTCCGTCCTTTTTTGGAATAAAAAAAGAGACAAATTCTATTTAAATTAATCAAGGATTTTTTAAACTTTATATTCAAAATATTCATAAATAAATAAACTATATGTTTAAAATAATAATAAACATATAAACTCACTTAGACTCTGCTTTGTCAGCTTTCTGTGTAAAGCGGTTAAACTCTGTAGATATATACTCTGTTTTACGCAACCAGGAGACATTTGTTTGGTGATGTCGCGACCTGAAAACATATGCAAGTTTTTACTGATTTTAAATATATGTGTAGGTACAGAAAACTGTCCATCGAATTTGTTTGTGCGATCGATGTTTAATGCAGATGCAAGATTATTTCACTAATATGAGAGCTGTGCCTGCTTTAATGGTGGAGGACAAAGAGTAGAGCGCAGAGGAAACCACCCTGACATGCGCAAGTCACAAGGTTTAACTTCCTAAATTTATTTCTAGTCTTATGACTGGTACCTTTTGCTATGATGTCATTTTTTGGATATTGAAATTCTTAATGATTTTTGTTTGTTTGATTGGGGTTTTACGCCGTACTTAAGGCTATGTCACTTATATGACATCGTGCCAGCCCAATGGGTGAAGGAAACCACCCCCCGATGCCACTGGCAACAAACAATGACAAGATACAAGACAATCACAGGACGCCACACAGCTTCTTGATGCTCCTTCGCTCCGAGAGCACCAGGGCAACACAAAGCTCCCTCCAACCACCCGTGAAATTCTAAATGAAACTCGGAGGCTGACTTGGCTAAGTTGCTGGCCTCAAATCCTGACTTCACCAGCCTTTAGTTTTGTCATATTCTGGATCATATTTGTTTATTTTGGATTTCAAAATATCCACTGGCAACACATCTTTTGAAAGCTTAAGTTTGTTTACATTAACATACAGACTGTATGTAACATCTGTCAGGGTTCTCCTTGAGGATAAAAGATTTGTTTGTTTGATTGGGGTTTTATGCCGTACATAAGGATATTTCACTCATATGACAGCGTGCCAGCCCAATGGGTGAAGGAAACCTCCTCGATGCCACTGGCAACAAACAATGACAAGTTAAAAGACTACCACAGGACAGAACAGGACGCCGCAAAAGATTGGCTTCATGTTGACCCTTAGCTCTGAGAGCACCAGGGCAACATGACTTGCACCCATCGCTCATATGGTCTGTCAATCTGTGATGTCCGGTTATTTTTTTAATTTTAATATTTTTGAACTAATTTTTCAGAACTTAACAATAACTGTTTTTATTTCCATTTTCTGATAATTTAGATAATTTTTTGACTTCTTGTTCAACAAATGTACCTTTTTGAATCACCAGGCGTGTTGAGATCTTCTTCCAACAGTTTTTCATCTTCTCTTTCAAGGTAAGCTTTAAACAAATAATATTGTGAATTAATGAATTTTCCAAAAAAGCCAAGGTTTATAATTTGATAAAAAAAAAATGAGTTAGAGTCTGTTATAACTAAAACGACAGCAAGAAGAAATCATTCCTGTCCTTAAAATTTACAACATTTTATCAGCATTGTTAAAATTGAGCAGAAAAAAACAGTGTCTAAATCTTCTCTTTTTTTTTTAAATAAAAAGAAATACACATACATGTCCATGTATGCCTATCCCCCAAATTTAACAACAACAACAAAAAGTGCAAAAAAACCCATATAAAAACAAAAATATTTATTTATAGTTCTTAAATGAGGTTGGTTTGATTGGGATTTTACGCCGTACTTAAGGTTATTTCACTTATATGACAGCATGCTTAATTGAGGTTAATTCCACTCATATGACCCAGTGAGTCTATGCAGTCTCAATGGAATATCAGTACCAGGAAACATATAACCGGCACGACCAAGGCAGTCACATGTTACTGACATGGAGCTACCATGCAATAATGTTGCCTTAAAGGTTCTCACTTATGATTGGTAAATGTTTTATGTCCGTGATAATCCTAGTGTAGGCCTTCAAATAGTGTTTGCCCCAAAAAATCCACCTTGCAGTTTTAGACGTATCCACCTTGGTGAATTGCCACCACCGTTAAAATTTATGATGACGATAAAGGCTCAGGAATTAAGCCCTGCCATTTGGCCTTGTGACTAGTCCAGGCTAGTCCACCTGTCTGACTGACACAAGCGGGCAAGGCTGGCTTGCTCACCACTGCTGTGATTACTGAAGCATGAAAACCCGCTGGTGAGACAGACTGACCTCATGGAAGGAATCCCTTAGTTAAAATTATTTACTGATTAGCTAACTTTGGCCCTTAACTACTGTTATAAAGAATGCCTTCAGAAATATGTAAATTTGGGTTGATTGTTGGTTTCATTGGTGTTTAACAGCATACTCAAGGATATTTCACTTATATGGCGACGGATTATCTACTTCTTACTCTGCCTTACTAAATACGGTGGAAAACCTCTTAAAAACCACCACCCGCGATAGCCGGAGTCACCTGGTGCAACTCCCTCATATACCCCTGGTAAACTGGGGGACTCGAAATCTTACGGTACATAACAGGAGGATCAGCTGTCTGACATGCTAAACCACGGAGCCACTGTGTGGGCCCCTGTAAATTTGATATTAATACACCAACAGTGAATACTGAGAAGTCCAATAACTACTTTGTGTGTATTCTAATCCTTAAATAATGACCATTAATACTGTGCACCTTTATATAGTGAGGAAGACTTTAGTCTAACTTAACCAAGACACAAACCCTTGATCTCCTGATTTGTACAAGATCGACACTTTACTAAATAAAGATTTGATTGATTGGTTGGGATTTTACGCCGTACTTAAGGTTATTTTGCTTATATGATGACGTGCCACCCCAATGGGTGAAGGAAACCACCCTTGACGCAACTGACAATAAACAATGACAAGACACAAGACAACCACAAGACATAACAAGATGCCACAACAAAACGGCTTCGTGTTGCCCCTTAGCTCTGAGAGCACCAGGGCAACACAAAGCTCTCTCCAGCTGCCCGCCAAAATACAGAAGCATTGATCTCACCATTAGGGTCTATGAGGTATGTTGTAGGGTTAATCAGGTCAATGTTCACACCAAGGTCATGTTCTGTAAGTAGGTCATACTTATAACTCCTCTCCAAGGATGTAGGATTATACTGGATAAATCTTGAAAAATAAACAATGTTTTTTCTCTGTTTTACAGGGTTTCATAGAAATCCAGTTCAACCACCATTAGTGGGCAGTTAAGCTGGATAATAATCTCAAAATGAGACTATTTTAACACATTATCTTTTAAAAACTCAATTCAGACCCTATTTCTAATGTTAAAGTATAATAAAAAATAAATAGTTCAATTGTAAAAACTTCCCCTGCGATAACTGGAGTCACCTCGTATGACTCCCTCTGCTCATACATACCTCAGATCCACTGGGAGACTTGAACATGTGTGGTACATCGAAGGAGGATCAGCAGTCCAACATTCTAACCACTGAGCCACTGAGTGGGCCTAATATTAGATTTGAATTTTGCAAGACTTCCTACATTTCCTACGTTCAGATGAAGGACAGGTGTAGTAAACATATGTACTTAAATGTAGTGATTAATTATAGGTACCAACTAAAAATTAAAGAGGTTAACTTAGGATGTGCTCCTTCATATGATGGCTTCTAAATCTTTGGCAGGACCTGCAGTTTGTCACTATTGTTTCTCATTTCTGCAGTGCATAAAAACCAGTTACCTATTTGATTCGAATGGATATGTGATGAACTTGGGATCAAATGGAATATCAGGCAACGTATTGTTGTATTTCACTCGGCATACCAAGTCGGATCTATAACAAAATAGAAAGGTGTTAAATTTCATGGTGATCATGTTGAAGTACAATAAATGTAAAAAGATGGGAAAAGGTCAACCCTTCCACAACCCTGGAAAAACCTGCAACACGACTGACGTCCTGTCAATGTGCAAATAATAAATTTCAATAGTCTGAGATAGGCCTTTAAAAAGGACTAGCTTCCTATATGCTAGCTTTGCTCCTTGAGTCTTCGGAAACCTAAAACATAAGCGATACAGACCCTGTGTCGTTGATGAATGTTCTTATATATTTGTAATAAATGAAGAGAGAAAAATTTGCTTGCCTCCACCGGGATTCGAACCCGGTTCTTATATATAAATTGTAGGTCACTTACCTCAATTTAAACCAACTCTAGCGCGTCCCTGAACAATTGCGTCTGGTAC
>JAUELC010220044.1:0-10644 GCA_031471745.1 Cryptochiton stelleri | reverse complement strand
GGTGAGAGGTTGAACATTATATAGTAGCTAAAAGTTAAGTAAACATGGTCAAAATCTTGTACATGGGATGGGGATTAAAATATAGATAATATAGTATATGTTCAAAGTTAAATTATAGAAAACATAATACCTAATATCTCCAGGTTATAGATAGGGTTAGCAGGGTAGGATTTTAATTTAGTAGCGTACTGGAGACCAAGATTTATCATTCGGTGATATAAGTAAGGTTCATTTGCTTCAACATAATGGCTCTCAGCAGGCGATATTCGGAACGCTCCAAGGCTCAGACGCAGGCCATGGTGATTAATTGGGCCCATCATCTGTATATATCTGTATCCTGCTGCGCCGTAGATGAGAACGAATCAAAGAACGATATAGATTTAAAAAAACTGATCGATCTGCACCCCAATCGGTGCTCGATACGACCGTAATTATATCAAAAGCCTTTGTATATTTAGCTTTAATAGCTTTTATCTGGGGACAAATGATAGCTTACTCTCAAATACCAGCCGCAACAACTTGGTCTACTTAACTATATTGATGGGTTTACCATAAATTTTTAGTTCTGGATAAAGATGCAATTTCTTTTTGTTACAGAAATGCAATCCTTTTGTAGCTGTGGCAAATTTAAACCCATTTTCTGTAGCCCATTTTTCAATTTGATGCTGCTTAGCATTATTCATGTTTTTTCTTCTGTTGGAGAATAAATTGTTCATAAAACCATTTCTAATAAATATCTCGAAGCGGACCAAGTGGTCCAACGTTGACAGACACTGGACTGAACCCACACGTACTGGATGTCAGCCCGGAGGTTTTGGCCAGACTCCGACAAGACGTCAATAATTAGCCGCTCGATAGTCTTACAGGCGCTGCTGGTAAGAGCCATGGGGCGGTAATTAATCAGATCGGTGTGATCTTTACCCGGCTTAGTAAACGGGATTATAAGGGCCTCCCTCCAGGATTGAGGGAATTCCCCTGGAGTCCACATTTTATTATAAAGTTCCAAGAGCAGCACAAGAGCTGAAGGGTGAAGATGATTCAGAAATGCACAGTATATAGCTGATAGTATCAGGGCCAAATGCAGTCATTGAACCTAAGACGGGAACATTTCAATTCCTCGAGGCTCAAGAACATGTTGTAACCGCAACATGCTTTTACAGACAAAGTTAGGCTTTTCTCTTTTGTTGCCATAATCGTCTGAAACTCTGGCGAGTAGTTTGCAGAGGATGACTTTTCCATGATGACCATGTTTACTAAACTTTTATCTACTATATAATGTGCAACCTCTCACCATATGTTCAGATCATTTTACACCTGATGACGATACAAGCATATGTATTGAAACGTTGTGTTCTATCACGAAAAATAAGTGGTTATCCAGGAAAAGAGGTTGTTGTTATAATGTTGGAGTAAGTTTAGAACATATTGCACCTATGTCTTCTCCGTCTTCTCTTTATTGGTTGTTTCCATGACCTAAACTTATTTTTCATCTTCGTGATCGGAAACATGTTCGTCAGATTTGGTGAGTTAAGGGATGGTTACAAAAAACGCACTTTTTTCTACGCCGATTGCTCTAAGACTGAATATAGGGTGGCAGCTGCAGCTGTATAGATGCAACATCTGGCCTCCTTTCGTCTACTTCCATCTTCGTTCATTTTCTCTGCTGAAGCCAATACTATTTAATTGGCTCCAGATCTAATTTCCGAGCGCTAGTTGTTATCTGAAATGATTCGCGGTCTTGTCTTTTATCTATTGATAGCTTTAAGGTCAAGCATTCAACAATTCTGAAGATTCTTTCACAGTATAAAGGTCTAGCAGCCAGTGGAGCAGAAGTTTTGCTCTGCAGGATACCTAGTCATCAGGGTATCCCTGGAAACACAGTTATGGACAGAAGAGAAAGTTGGCCTCAACATGCCCATTGCTCAATTACAAATATATTATAAAAATCTTAAGCCCAACATTTCAAAATACATATTTAAACTTTGGAAGGCTGTATGGGACCAGGAAGTCCAGAATAAACTCCACGACATGCAGCCTGCTATTGGACCAAATTGTTATTCCCATATAATGCATTGAAAGGACCAAGTGGTTCTAACGCGTTCTCGTATTGGCCACAGTCTCCTCACTAAAATGTTTCTCCTTGACAATAGGAAGAACCTCCAAAGTGTGTAATTTGTGACTGCCTGTACGACATCAAACACATATTAGTTGATTGTGTAGACTTCGCCAGTGTTAGGGGACAGTTCTAAACCGTCTCCTCTATAGAGGAAGTGTTTGACAACATTGCAGGCGATGCTGTCAACAGATTTCTTTAACATATCGGTGTGTATCACAATAATTTATTTAAATGTATTGTAATTGGAATATTTTTAAAGATCATATATGTTCAATGGATACATCTGAAATGAAAATGTGTTATGACTTAAAATATTAAAAAATTCTGAAACTTATGTCTCTCCTTTTCAGTTTATTTCGTTTCTAGTTTTTATTTATAACATATGGTGATGAAGACTGAAACAATGATTAACTAACCTGTATAATCTATACAAAATTGTAAGATGTTCACTGGCAGCATAGCTGAAATACCGCTGAATGTGGCGTAAACCACCAATCAATCAATCAATTGATCAAGAGATCAGTTCTGAAGTTAAAGATAAATATATCCGAAGTTGTTGCCACCACAGGAACCGAAATATCACACGATAACAATGAAAGGTGTTTCTCAACAAAAGTTTAACACTGTTGCAACCTATAGATGGTACTGTAATTTGATGCATGTTAACGCTTAGACATTTCACAGCTTTACGTTTTACGAGAACACGATCAGAGCTCTCATACTCGTCAACTATATTTAACTGGAATGATTCAATGATTGATTGGTGTTTTACGCCGTGCTTAATGGTATTTCACGTAAATGACGACAGTGTACTCAAGCAGTAAATAGCCACACTAACACAACCATTAAATGTGCAGTGTTTTACTCAGTTGGGAAAATAGTATTCCTCCAGTGCTAATTAAAGACAGCATGACTATGCTCGAACCATGCTGCCATTAGACAGAGGGATGATTAGCTCGCGTAGAAGTACCCACTAGTACTAAATTGAAATCATCCGCCTGGTTAATCAAAAAGCTGCAGTATAATTATCAAGCTGCGTCTATACTATTTTCCCATTCAAAACTGTTATCTTCATATTGATGCTAGTTCAGCCACTGATAGCCATTATAACAATAAAGCAGTATATACGATGCTGTAACTGACATAGCGGCAGTAAAGCCTCATAGCGTTTGTTCTATCCTATAATGTCTTCCCATATAATTGTTCAATTTGATATGGCACATGTAGTCATTATTTATATTCTTAATATTTGATGATAGTATACATGGTGACAAGTATTGAGTTTAAAAGAAAAGAAGAAAACAAATAAACAAAATCACATTTAAATTATAGATCCACTTAAGTTGTTAACAAAACTACTTTTTAATTTGTTGTGTAAGTATTTGCATTCCATCGAGTTCCACTTACATGCAGACACTGTAAGTAAAATGTATGGTGGAAATGTATGCCATATTTTGCTAAGTGATGTCACTGATCATTATAGAAGTAAATATATATCAAAATGTCGTGTGACAGTTGTATGTAACTTTATCCCATACGTTTGTGTTTTGCCAGCTTTGAATTTAGAGTCATTTGGGCTGTTGTTATCTGCAAGAACTAACTTAATACAATATGGCATAATAAGTCGACCATATATTTTACTTACAATACCTGTTTTATACAACCAAATAGAGCTCCTTGTGTCTGCAAACCACTTACGGGTATCATTTATATTTAGTACGATTTTGATATATATTTAATCAGTAATTGTCTAATATTATACAGTTATGGACTTTTTACAAGGTGATTATGCTGTGATATTGACCCAAATAAGAAACTCCAAGGTCAATATTTTTTTCTTTTGTGTTTTATTATATAAGAAACTTTAAAACTAACACAATGTTACGAAAATGAGGAACTTTGTGTTTTTTGGAATGACCCTACTCTTAGTGCCTCTTCATCAATACAACCGCTTCAACTTAAACTTGTATATAAAGAAATGTTATTGTCAATAACTATTGGAAAGTTCACATGTTGAAATATTCACTTGATACTTTTATAAAAGTAGCTCACAGTTTATTTATGAAAGCGTTTAGTTTGTTTTAACTTCATTAAAATTCCAAAAATGGAAATTGGCCACCTCATGGCCCTTTATGTATGTAACTGTGAGCGATCGGAAATGAGTACACGCATGCAAAATAGGACATAGCTATTTACTTTTTTTTAAAGAAACGGCATTGCCTCAAAGCAAAGCGCATTCCATAATAGTCGGCTGGGATCTCAATTCTAATGACAATGTATATTTACGCCTGGAGACGCCATGTTCGTTTTGTGGACTGTCACGGATAAAAACGTTCACGTCATTTTTAATTTAATATTCGCTTAGAAATCGGGTGATTATTGATCGGCATCTGATCACTGACTCGTTTTGTAATTTGGTCATTATGTTGTGATGCAGACTATCACGTGACCGTGAATGAGCCAATCAGAGGACAATTATTTATAACTTATATAATATAAACATATAATAGTCACCGTTTTCACAAATTATATATTTCAAATGAAACTGTGCTCATAGTCACCAGCTATTGACATCTGCCAAGTGCACCCGTACGTCTGGAATTTGTTTTAGATAATGTGTTTGTCATGGTGTAGATTTTCAACTTAGCATACTAGCGATGCAACTGAAAGTTTCGAACATGTGTAGTACTAAAAGAGTGCAATACTCACGAAACGGGGGACCATCAGTTCTATCCTAATAGTTCAAGTTCAAGTTTATTTAACAGAGGTCACCAGCTTAATGGAGAATTCAATATACATAGCACTAAACTGATACAGTTTGCTTTGTGACTGTCTTCCTGGTCGTATGAAGAAAATGTTTTATAACGATGAGGAGACACCCAAATCCAAAGAGAATAACCACAATGCGGAGTTTTCAGGCAAACCGTTTAGTCTAAAAGATTCACGATAAATTAAAATGAACGGTGAATTTACAATAAAATTCGAATTTAAAATGGACTGTGATTTTAAAATCGACTGTGAATTTAAAATCTACAATGACTTTTAAATCAACTGTGATTTTAAAAATACGTTTTTGTAAGTGTAGAAGAACCGAAAGTAATTATGATTGATTTGAATGTAATCTAAATTTACTTAAATATAAACTTAATGAAATATTTATCCATGTTTTATAAAATTTATTTTATGAATATTATGTCATTGTCTTGATATATATTGATTGGTATACTTCCTCTAATTTACCGTTTAGTTTTGTCTAGCATTTATTATAAATAATATTCTAACCCCCTCTCTCTCTGTCGGTCTCTCTGAATTTGCCAGCAAATCTACACCATACTTCCGACATCAGTCTTTAAAGTCACAAACGTACCCAAAAAATGGGTATTTTGCATTATTACAGAATCACATGAGTTATAGATATTTTTCTCAATAAGTAAAAGTTAGAGGCTTTTCGTTAATCCAACCTCAGATTTGCAGGTTAATTGAAAGTTTAAAAGTGATAAAAAGCCGAAAAGTAAAAATCCTGACAGAATATTGAATTGAGGATGTGCCAACTTCCTGTGAAATCTGGACCACGCTTTGATCACCGACGTTATTCCAAGTCAATGGTTATTAGCCCCGCTCCTTACTAAGTTAAAAATGTTGACTCATTACATACAAGGTCATTCGCCGCGGGGAGGGGGGGGGATCAAATGCTTTGTTGACACATATGAGGAAAAACTGGCCGGCCCTGAAGAAAGCAAGCTAGATCTTTAATGAGCACAAACTTCCATGTACGAAAACGAAATCCTATAATAACTTCCTTGTAACAATTGGCGGCCTCCTGTATGCATATGCAGAGCGATACTTTACCCGTTAATACGACATTTAAATCTTACAAGTTTTATTCGGGCCGAACACCGGTGATTTGATCAAACTGCTTCCACATACTATGGGCATTGATATGAAGTGCAGAGAACTGATTGTCACCTTCAGAGCTTTAAGAGAGGATAACTTAGCAAACCTTTTAGGAGATGAAGAAATCACACTGTTACTACCGGTTTTGTTTGTTCTTAGATCACTGAATGGATCGCTTTTCGTTGGAGCATATATAAAACGTTACTCTCTGTCCGCCATATTTTCTTCTATAGTCTTTTTAAATTAAGAGGTATCTCTAATAACCTAAAACGTTAATCTACACTGGTCTGACATGAATATATGAAATTCCGTAGTGTGTCTTGTAATTCACGTATAGCAGATTTATTAGATAAATATGTCCTAGTTTATTTAAGAGATTATTGATTAAAACATTGATTAAAACAAAGTACTTAGCAAATATGAGCTATTTTTAATGAAAAGCCGCTTATCTAAATCGATCCAAATAGTGTATTGTTGCTGAAATAATACGAAATCTATCTTACCAAATGCGGTATCAGGTTATAAGTTATGCACTTACCAAAATTAAAAAAATATTAAATTTCTGTAAACGCTTTATATGATATTACTCTATGATTGGCTGATAGATATTATTTCATTTATAAACAGACTTGACTCGATGTTAAGTAAACTTTCAAATGCTATCGAGTGCTTTTCCACATAATATATACAGAAAGTCTCTCCCTTTGAGTATTTGCCGGTAGTGGTTTACAGTTACCGGTTCTGTACACTTAGTCATTATCTCAAGACCAAGCGGTTTGCAATTGAATGACATTAACATTTGGACTATTTTTGCTAGGCGTAAAAAGCCTGAAGAAAGTCAATACGTTAACAGGCTCAAAGTAAGCAGCACACGGATGTCCGTTATTTTCTCACATATAGCAGATATGAACTTATCAAAGATTAATTTGTGCTATCTTAACGAATCTACATCAGAATCATTTGATGCGTATGCTCTCGGAAGTGTTCTGATGGAATTTACTATGGCCGTATTCATTGGCTTTGGGAATATACTGGTGTTGCTGGCGGTCAGTAAATTCAAGGAATTAAGGACCAGTTTGAATGTATATACCGTCAGCTTGGCTTTGGCAGATTTATGTGTCGCTTTGATCGCCTTGCCGTTCAATATGACAGTGCAGATTTTTCCAAGTATTCATAACATATTTGTTGTATGTGTATTGCGTTTGTGTACTTTAACCGGTTTGTTTAGTACATCAGCGCTAATGCTATGCCTAATTGCTTTGGACAGATATTTGGCGATAGAAAAACCTTTGTTTCATAAAACTAAGATGACATGCTCGAAAGCGAAACTGGCCAGTCTTTTGTCATGGGTATTTACTTATTTATTATGTTTTACGCCTCTATTCGGATGGAACAAATGGTCTCCCTGTACTGTATGTGATGTCATTCTCATATTGCCAAAGCTCTACATGGTGATTACTCAATGTTTTCTAGTCACATGTATCACGATCGTTGGTGTCGTTAACTTGAAGATTTTTACTACAGCAAACAAAGTTTCTAAAGATAATCACTATCGAAATTTTTCAGTAGTGATTCAGGGACAAGATCCAACAGCCAATAATACCAGGAAGAATTTCATCCGAAATATGAGAGCCGTTAAGACACTTACTATAATGTTTGCTGCATTCGCTCTCTGTGTTTTACCATTTTCAATATTTTTTTTGTGGGAAATTTATTCGGGTGTTGACACGATCAAGCCACAGTACAGACCCGTGCGAACTGTCTTCCTCCTTTTAGCCCTTATTAATTCTGGACTGAATCCAATCATTTATAATCATAGAATTCCTGAATTTAACACCGCTTTTTGTAAACTTCTCAGACTCAAACCAAAAATCAGACGACCGACAAGACAACAACAGTCAAGTGAAAATGGAACAAGCCTTTATGAAATGAATTAATACATGGACAGTTAGATAAAAATTTCACTAACATTTAACCATACGGATCTTGTTGCAGTGTGTGGTCACTACCGATTACAGACTGACATTGCTATGTTTCCTGATCATTGTTTGTCACCCAACTGTGAGAAGGACAAGTGTATTGACAATTTAGTGAATTTATTGACTAAGCCTTCTGTTGAGAATTTGTGTAAATATTAATTGTTTATTTTTAACATGATGCTTGTTTTCCACACGGTATGCGTAATGTATCGGTTATATTAAGATATTAACGCTGTTTCCCTCATTGCAGTTCTTGTATCGGAACCGTTCAGTGATTGGTCCGAAACCTCAAGTACTGGAACATATATTCATGGTGGAAATGTTCGTTGATGTTTAACGGTTTTTTCCATCACTGAAATGTTTGAAGATTAAACGTTAAATTTGTAATTCATCTTTAAAATGGTTCAACTCGTGATTAATTTTCACATTGTGAGAAGCCATTTTGGCAGGATTGTTTCCAAATAATGCAATTCCACAGATCCTCTGTGGCAAGATCGAGATGAGGTAAGTCGACATCTTTATCATAATATATTTATGAACGGCAGGTGAAAATCTGGGTGAATCCGCCAGCTATATTAGTGTAACCCCATTATAAGGAATGCATTTGGATTCAGTAGCTTACCCTGTGCCTTTCTAAAAGGGGATATCCATTTATTTATTTATCGGCTGTTAGATCAAATCCAAATTACACTCAGGCCATTGGCCAGCATAACTGTACGAGGACAACTGAGTTAAGCCCAGAAAACCTACGACGGTCCATGACCGTTTTGACACTTCATCTCCCAGCTTTTGATTTTGAAAGCTGAGCAGATAGAATGCTCAACATAGCTTCTGAGTTCTAAAAAGATATGTAAAGGTGGAAGATGAAAAGCACTGCGTTGCTTCCAGCTTTTGAGCTTTTTAGTTCACCCTCTAAGCTGAAAAGCTCATCGTTGTGACCAGAATATCATATTTTATTTATAGTATTTGTACATATGAATAGCTGGAGACGTTTTTCTTATATTAACGCTTTGAGCTTGCAGCTTTAACCATTTTCTACGTATATTATACTAAGAAGAAAATTAATGATGCGGCAACAAATATAATATAGGGCCACAACTGACTTAGACTTATGTCTGTATTAGATACATTCTCATTTAAATACACGCATATAACTATTTTGATGAGAAAATCAAGATATACTTTCAAATATCAGACTTTACAATGTCAAAAAACAAAGAGACATACATCATAATGCAACTTCTGCACTCTAGAAACTCGTTCGATATATGTTTAATTCTTTCGTCAAACAAATCAGGGATAGTTTTTCCACATTGACGTCGTTATTTTATGTAGGCCTACTTTATCAAATGCACATTTTCACTGAAGTCTTAAATTTTGTCTGAAGTGTGAAGGGTGGATTTGTGTTTAATTTATTTCTCAAATCGAAATCCCCGTATTTATAAAAGGTATATCCTGATTAACGACACTAGAAACATGTTACTAAAGCTCCTTCTGTTTCCCCTAGCATTGATTTCTCAATCATTATTACCAGTATCAATTGCTAATTGCCACAAGGACAACACATGCTACAAACATTTCCCTTTGTATTTAGATTTTTTAATTCTTCCATCCTTATCACTGTCTCACATTATCTCCATAATGTACCGGCAACTTATTTTGTGTTCAGCAGTACCCGTTTATACCTGCCAACCCCTGTTTAGCACAAATGTCGGGAACACAGACTGTTGAGTTGTGTTATTCTCCAAAAAAGTGGATTATAACTAAATGTTTATCCTTCTCTCATGTTAATTACCTGGTTTTGTCTTTCGTTTCAGGCAATAACCTATTAACTCTGTCAGGCACTCTTTCTTTCAGACAAATCCAACAAATGTCAGGAATAGAAAAAAGTTAGATTTTTTCTCCCTATCCGTAATACCAACATGTGGTTACCTATTTTTATATAGGTTCAAGTGTATGATCCCGTTTCGTCCCTTATTTGTTGGGGGGAATTGTGTATGATACTGTGGTTGTGGACGCCTCACTTGGGTGGACCATGATATGGAACTCTTGTGGCATCAACATTTATGCCTATAATTAAAAAGTTCAAATTGTTATTCTTTCATCATGTTCCATACCACAAACTATCTACAGAAATCACTTAGGCCCCTATTTGTATGTCGGCCATAACCTCCTAAACCCGGTTTAAGAGGGTACTACTGAAGCAAAATAAGTTACCGGTACGTTTTGGAGATAATTATGCGAGGCAGTGGAAGAATAAAAAAATCGAATTCCGATGGGAAATGTTGGTACCATGTGTTGTCTTTGTGGCAATTAGCATATATGTATTTTTTTTATAAATGTATACAAGTATTGATATATGTAGTGATGATTGAGAAATCAATTCAAGGGGAAACAGAAGAAGCTTTAATAAGGTGTTACTAGAGTCGTTAATTATACATATGGGATATGTATTGAGAAATACAATTAATACATTTCACTTTACTATATCTGTATTGTGTTCAAATTAACCCTTCGTATTTAAAACAGAATATACAACGTCAGCGAAAACGAGCATTTAATAACAATTTTAATATCATGATTTATTTAATTATAGAAACACGTTGTGGGGAGTAAACATACCGGAGGAGGTTCTAGAATTGTTTTATTATGATA
>JAUELC010219825.1:0-10645 GCA_031471745.1 Cryptochiton stelleri | reverse complement strand
AA
The DNA here is from genome assembly GCA_031471745.1 of Cryptochiton stelleri. Taxonomy (NCBI): domain Eukaryota; kingdom Metazoa; phylum Mollusca; class Polyplacophora; order Chitonida; family Mopaliidae; genus Cryptochiton; species Cryptochiton stelleri. Next base: position 10,643 of record JAUELC010219825.1, on the reverse strand, counting down.
TATTTCTTACGTCCAGGCATATCGCCATTGTAGCGCCATTGTAAATCAGGGAAGAGATTTACCTGCCAATTATAAAACTCTATCGTTGACAAGTTCCGTCTGTAAAGCCTGATTAATGACCGGGCTTTCTGGCTCTTGGGATTTAGCAATCTTCTTACTAATATACAATGTGGCTTTCTTACAAACCGAAGTACTATCAATCACCTTGAAAGGCTTAAATCTATTGTGCCAATTATATTTATAAAGGAGAATCAAATAGTGTCTGTTTTGTTCGCTCAAGAGAAGGCGCGTGACCCTTTAATGGAGAGAGGACGCCTTAAAGGGTAAGCATGAAATGATATATGTTCATCATCTCCCAATTTCTGATTGAACGACAGATTCAATAAAGGATGATGAACACTATATGATCATTACTTTCGGCAACAAGGCGGACTGGACAATATTTGGACAATCAGCCAACATCAGCCTAACTATGGTTTTAATGATTCGATTGATGGATCCCTTGTCCTGGGCAATTTTAGTTTACCCCATTCTGAGAGGAACATGTACACACTCGAGCGAAAGTGGCGGCTACGTCTCGATGACAGGTCTTTTGAGATCGGGCTTAATTTCTCCAAGACAAGAACGAATTTCAGTCATTTCTGTCGACAATACCATTATAATTCAGACCCAATAATTCAGATGGATCGAAAACATATCAAAATGATGGATGAGGCTAAATTTCTACGGATTGTATTATTGCTACTCGATTAACATTTCTATCACATATAAAACAAATTGAGGGCCAGATGTTTTAAAGTTCTGGCAAAAGTGGCTGCTCACACTAAACGGGGTGGAATCGGGAAACGTGTCACATTTATAAAGTCCATATTCGGTCAAAACTGAATTATGGCTGAACGATGGTAGTGCAAACAAAAGTAAGGTGTAGATCTGTCACACTATACCACTAATAAGTTGTGGATTCACTGATGCTTTTGACATAATGCATGAGAGTAGTGACTCGGAGACGTCTTCCTCTCCACATTTTTACAAGTTTGTTTATGACAATTCCAGGAATACTGACAGAAGTCACACAACATATTCTAATATGGATATATAAACAGATGTAACGTAACAATAGATTGATTGATTGGTGTTTACCGCCGTGGTCATGGTAATTTCACGTATATGTCAGCAGTGTTTTGCTCAGTTTGAAAAAAATAGTATTCCTGCAGTGAAGACAGCATGGTTATGATTTAACCGTGCTATCCTTGACAAGAGGGCAAGTAACAATAGATCATCATGTTATCCAATAAGAAACGTCGATAAGTTCATTAGCCGATCAATAGTGACAACAAAGATAATCTTCATAATAAATGTAAGATTATTGGTCGCTTTGAGACCAAAGTTCAAGCACTGGTTTCCTAGCTTGAGAGCGAGAGCTGCTTTAAATAAAATTGTGCAGAATGACGTGATCATCATACTATGCAGTTATGAATTTGGTACGGTGTAAATAAGGTAACTCCGAGAGGCAAATACGTAAGTTAGCCATACTCTGGTAGAACTGGAAAGGCTCGCCGTTTGTATGGTATTGGTGAATAGAGCTGTCACCGTCTTGTTTCAAGCGAATTAGAAGGCATCTCTCTGTGTGAACACTATACAACTACCCCCGGGCACATGACTTTGTAGATGCTTGAGTTTTTGTATTGATTTCAAACACGATCTTTACTGTTCATAAAATATGTGAATTTATAAGATTGATGATAATTGTATATGATAATGATTTGATGGCAAGTTCAATTTAATCTTTTGAACAGTTGTCCACTGGGTGTCCCGTTTAGATGTACGGGAACAGACGCTCAGATTAGAACAGCTAAAAGTCATTACATATATAAGCTATAGCAAATAAAGTGAACTGAATGTGGCGCAAAACTCGATTAATCGATCATCGTCATTATCATATTTACTAAAAATGTATGGGATGCAGATGTTTTTACATAAGGCAATATGGGTTGTCCTTCTAACGCAGAAAATAGAACTTTAATCACGTTTTAAACCAGATCGTGTTTAAACGATTAGGATGTAGAAAATCTAATCCTTTCTGGAAGGATGTATTTAACGCCTTGGTAGTATTCCTGCGAAAAGCCAATCCAACTGCCTTAGCCGACATCTTAGATGAACCGTTATGGCACAACCCACGTTTAAAGAATGAAACTTTTATACGAAACTGGTTCGAAATAGGAATAAAACATGTCAGAGATCTTATAGATTAACAAACGGGAACGTTTTTGACTTTCATGGGCCTTAAAACAAAATATAAAGTGCAATGCACCCCTTTAGACCTAAATCGACTGATATGTTTAATTCGAACCTTGTGGAAAGTTACAATTTTGAATCACCCTGATATAGCCAGTGAACTGTATCGTCCGTGCATTGGGTTAAACATGAAAATACTTTTAAATTCGAATAAAGAGTGCAGACAATACCATGACTTCCTAAATACTATAGATTTGACATAAGACCCAAACTCAATTCAAAAATGGAAAGAAAAATTAGAACCAAAATCTATTTCTAACGCATCCACCTGATTCGGTAACACCTTACTATGTGCTAAATAAATACAATTATGAAACTTTCAGAATAAGCTTCTGCACAGAATTACCTGCACTTATTCATTTTTATATACTATTGGAAAAAGAGAGAACGACAGATGCTCTTGTTGTAAGATCGAGAGGGAGACAATAGATCATCTATTTCTATACTAGATTTGTGTTTGCTATTTTTTTTTTACAGGTAATTTAAACTGGCCTACATTGTACATATACCTAAACTAACACCGCCAACTGCATTTATATTAATATCTAAAGTTAACATAACTCATAAGAAAAATTGTATAAATAGTTGCTTGTAATGTCATATGCTTGAAAACGGTCTTAGAATCTAGACCGAAACGTTGCGTGATAATAAACCAAAAAGTTGTAAATCCATAGTTCTGTGTTGCTGTTTAATGTTCACACCAGCTTCTTAATGTCATTGAAAGAATTTATTTCTATACTGTCTGATAGTAACTGCTTACTGGCAGGCGCTTCAATGCTGGTTACAAAAAAACAATCTATGCTTCATTAAAGTTAACTAACAGATCAATTACCATGGGTTGGGACAGACAAGATCAGCTACTAAATCTGATAATGCTTTTAGCTTAGAAATACATCTATAATAATACATTCATAAAATCAACACTTAGTAAAAATACGTTCATAAAATTCATCCAAATACAGTATAATGTGGAGCGCGAAATAGCATTTGAAAAGAAATGGACTAAACCTGTAACCCAACTGTCCTGGGTTCGAATCCCTTTGGAGGTAAGCACATTTTTCTCTCTTCATTTATTAATATATATATATTTATTTTATAAATTGATAGAGACAAATTTGTTTGTTCAAAAGTAATTGTATTAAAAACGCACCATAGACATGAGAGTATTGTGACTTAAATAGCCGCGTTTAGTTTAGTATATAGTTCAGACTATTCAGTTCAACCTCAACAGGCACACAGCTCAATGACAGAGTATACATGTACATGTGCTAATATTTCTGTAGTCCTTTTGTCAACTATACAATTCATGTAAAGTCAGTAATCATGTCACGCTATTGATATTCTACGCGTACATGTTTGTAACAAATGTCACCTGTCATGTCATGTCTTTGTGTATATAAATGAATACAATGTGTGTATATGTCTATGTGGAAATAAACAAAAAGAATTGTTGAAAATGCATTTTGTCTCAAGTGTTGCTTAAAACTTGTGATAACATAACAAAACCCCTATATGTATTTAACAATGGGTTATGCCAGTTCTCCGTACTAAGATATAGAAACACATCACCAAACTTTGTTGTTGCACCTTGTAATGGAGCGACCAGTTTTTGTAGACACTGGTTCCGTTGATATATATCTATGTGTTCAATTTCATATGGTTAATAATTACCATGCAGCATTGAGAGGTGTTATGCTGTAGGCTAGAAAACAGAAGAGCTATCATTTAATCATGTTGATGGGAAGATGTAGCCCTCCGGCTGGACATCTACAATCTAAAAGCCGTAAATCCGCATTGTTAATGAACTAATAGTCTGGCCTATTAATTAGGTAAGCAACACTCAACATTGTCAGATATTATGAACTGGTATTGAAATGTGTTTACCACTGTAAGGATCGTTTTGAGGGCATATTTCTCCTGGGGCTGTTAAAGCGTATTACTGACTAAAGAACCAATGCCAACGATCACGGTCCCGGAATCAGGCGAAAATGTTCCGACATAATTGTATGCAAGCACCACTCTTCTTTTATCTACAAATGCGGACAGACTGAGACGTAGGAAAGGGAAAATTGATGTCAGACCCATATGTGATCATATACTAATTCAACACTGGCGCATACCTATTGTTTCCAATGTAACAGGGTCCTCTGGCTAAAGGCAGCATTTTTCGAACATAATCACGCTGCCTTTACTTAGCACTGGAGGAACATTAATTTTCCAACAGAGCAAAACACTTCACACTTTAGCCTTTTGTGTCAGTGTGGCTATTTACTGTTGGAGTACACCGCCGTAATATAAGTGAAACCCCTTTGAGCACGGCGTAAGCACTAATCAATCAGTCAATCCATCCAATGTAGTAGGTAAACACATATTCACATAACATTTATAGCACCTTATTTTTCACCGAGAAGCTACACGCCTGATGGTGACAAGCCCAACAACCTATCTATCAAACAGGTAATAGAGCTTGAATGATAATTAAAAAAGCTGTACGATATGAAGGTAATCAGGCGTCATTACGATCGTATATTTATTTTAGTATTAAGTGCAAATTGATGTAACAGTGGGAAATTATTAGATCAAAGAAAACCTACTCACTATTTGAAGACTCTTTGACAGATGTATAGTTACCATTGGAATTACATAACATGATAGTAATAAACAAGAAGATATCTTTTACTTACCAGTCGAGCTGACATTTGCTTTCAAATGGACTTCCGTTTTTTTAAAGATTTGGCTTATGTTTTCAGAAGCATTTTATACATTTATATATATTTATTCCAACGATCTCGGATTCGAATTCCTGTGGAGACAAGGTGTTTTTTCTCTCTACATTTACAAAAACTATTTTCAAATTATTAAATCAGGAACCCATTTTATGCGTAGCTGGTTTATGGCTCTTGCTCAAACGACATGGTAAATGTGTGTTTGGATTAAACGATTGGTTGTCTTGGTGTGTTATAATCACGTGATGAGTCATTGCGCGTTATTCTGAAAGAGCAGTAATTTTGACTGTAACAATTGCTGTAAAACGTCTACTACCACAAACACGAATGATGATTAGGTTTATAACAACAAGATATTGCCAGTTGTTAAGACATAGTACTGAAATGGGTCACTGATGTATAAATTTCCATGGGACCGTCAATGGGTGTGTTTTATTCCTAACATAATGTCAAATGCCAATTGTCAAAACCCATTAATATGTTACATGCGTAATTCCTTAAGAAAACATTTAGCGGTAGTTTTCCTAGTATTATGTCGCACTCAACTCCTCGTGTATAAACACACTGTTATGAAACAAACTACCCTTGGCTGGATTACACCGGTGGACACATCAGGTAACCGTATATGTTAGAACATAGATTCAAGAGTTTGACTCCGCCTTCGGCTTCTCTCGAAAACATCCCCACAATTGGGAAGTTTCCAGAGTATTGTGGGAGTCTCGGTTATCGGTTAGATAAAAGGCAGGGCCAATAGATAACAAAGATTTGGGAACGGCTAACGGCTACAGAGATTTATCAATAGATGACTATTGAGCAATGCATCGCTCGAGACAAAAGAAAAACATGAGTGTGATTTCACACGAATTTTATTCAATTTCTTCTGAATTTTCTACGTGCAGAAATTGTTTTCCAAATGTGTTCGTCATTTGGTAACAATGTAAGCTAATATGGCCCTGTGGTATAGACAGGAGCTAACACTCATTATTGACGATGGCCATTATAATAAAGGAATCTTAGGCGATGGAATAAGATATCCTTACGTTGGCACATTTCCGGGCCGTTATTTTTTTGGCAATAATAAAAATATAGCTCTTAAATAGTTCTCAAGCTGGGTTATCTGTTTCTTTGTGTACACCTAATTTCAATGACAGCATTCTCCTTTTTACTTTGATTTTACACAATGACTGCAACTGATGATATCATGCATGAGAGATGTTTGAAAGGTATGAGAGTATAATTCAATTCTATTATATACACATATCTGTGTTATAGTTTTTTAATAAACGTTGAATAGTATCATCCAGTTATATAACATGAATAAATCTGTTATTTACATTTTCATAAAGTTAATAAACAAATTAATACACACTCTCTAGATTGTTAAGAGAGCACAATCCCCAAGCGATCAGCTTGACAAAAAACAGCTCAAAAATGATATTCCACGAAGTAACCGTCAACATAAAAAAACACATCCACAAAATGAATAGCGTTCACCTTGACCATTCATCAGTGCAGCCTAATGGCTGGCTTAAACAATTTTGGCATCTATAAAAAAAACCCGCCAAAAACACAAATAGGCATTCTAGAAGAACATGCACAATACACATTGTTAAGTCCGTCTTTATATTTAATATTCATTTTATTTTTTTGCCTATGACCTTAACATCCCGCGCCGTGGTTCAGTTGGTTATGGCGTGCAGGACTGCTTATCCACCTTCGATGCACCGCAAGGTTTAAAGTCTCCCAGTGGCCCACAGGTGTATGAGGGAGTCACATTAGGTGACTTCAGTTATCGCGCGGCCGTTTTTACGAGGTTTCCTCCCGGTTTTCCACCGTATTTAGTAAAGCTGAGTAAGAAGTTAATAATCCGTCGTCATATAAGGTAAATACCCGTTGAGTACGACGTTAAGCACTTAACAAACAAACGAATCAATAACCATGTCAAATTCTATTGAGCATGTATTGTGCTCCACATTTTCATGATTAATTTAATATGATGTCATTTATAATCAACAACACAATCACTGCGCTTGGAACTAACGCAGAAAGGTTATTCGCCTCACGAAAACTTGATGTGAGAATTGTCATCCAATGAAGAAACTGTACCACCATACACTACACATCAGCTATCGCAGTGCATCAAATCGTGTTTACCAGAAACCGACAATGTCCCTTTTCTGACAAACAGGTTTAAAGATACACAATGAGTTTATGAACAAAATTGTTTCTCGCGAAAATAATCCCTTTTCCCTTCACTTCCTGTCAATAAGCCATGAAGGAGATAACTATCCTTGACATAGCAATTTACACATCTTACAACTCTTTTATCCCCAATTTACGTCAGGAACTTTTTCCCATTTAAAAAGACAATCTATCTCAAATCGGATGCAATATCTTATACCCTTTACTTTCTCTATCAATTTAGCCCTGAAATTACACAACCATTGCGTCTTTATAACGAGTAGGCGATAGGTTTCTTTGCAAGTATAAACGCTATCTTAATTCGAAGTAGACTTTGACATATCACCTTTACACTATATCATAAGTTATCCACGAGCAAAAAAGAAACAGATGGTTATTTCCCCTTCAGTTTTACGCAAAGAGTGTCTTCTCATGCTCTGAACATTTACATTGCATTACATTCGCATTACATGCATGTTATTTTGATAAAAGTCATCCTTTCAAGAAAACTACAAAAACAAGCGAATCACGAATGATCGACGGACTCAATTATCGACCAAATCGTATTACGTTCACAAGCTGTTAGACCCCTCTATAAGCGTATAAAGACATCAATTAAATATAGAAAGACACATTGGTTGACTTATTAATCTTATTGTGATGCTCAAGGAAATTGCACTTCTGCGATACCCTTGCACTGTCTGTGTTTTGTGGAAACCGGGAGGAAATATTAAAATAAAGCACCCCGCTATTAGCAAAGCCAATGACCCCGTGTACGATTTAACTTGAATAAGTGAAACCAGTGACGCTGTGAGATGTTTTTTTTTTCCGATTTTAACAGAATTGTGCGCCGCTATTCGTGTTGATGTATGTGCTGTGTATGCGTGACTGTGGTTGACGTTATGTTTGTGAACACGCGCTGCCAGACAATTGCTCCGGCGATATTTGCTCCAGCGACAATTGCTATGCTGTAATACTCCTGCGACTATTGCTTGGACGATATTTACTCCGGCGACATTTGATCCGGCGACAATTGCTCTGACGACAATTAATTAATTTCTAGGGGTGATGTCTAGTATTCTATAAACCAGTCTGACGGAAAAAACAACTCATTATTTGTCGAATAATTACTCGGGGTCCTTTTATTGGATAAATTTATTACATAACAGGCAGGAATTATGTGACCAAATAAATCCCTACTCGAGATTTTGATTCGCTAAGTTATCATAGTTAATTTTATAGAGTATACACCAGAATCTCTAAATATTGTCTGTTCCCATGACATTTAGGTATAACCTAGCTATTATATACCTGTTTTGACTTGAAGAGCTGTTGCTGAAATTAGTGAGACTGGACCGCGGCTTTGTAGGCAATCTTTCGTTTTATCCTAACAGTATTAATGTGAGTGTTATCATGGTAACATATCTGTATATTAAATAGCGCCATTGTGTTAAAAAGATATGGAGATAATAAATCGAGACTTTATGAAATCTCCTGCAATACTTAACGTAGGATAATACTTCAAATGAGGCAACTGATAATGTAAATAAATAACAATGGTGACGGTGTTTACCATACAATTCAACAGTACGTTAACATTATTGTGCTAGATTTACAGTCTTTTCGTGGGAACGTTTTCGATCTGATAGAGTTTTATTTTCGTAGTTGCCAATAAGATAAACTTAAAATGTCATCAAAGACAATTTATCTATCGTGTTACATCTTCAATAAAAACTGTTTAATTCCTCAACACATTTCAAATTTCCTGTTCTTTTCAGTTCATTTGATTAATCAATTTGATGTATAATAATCCAGTGCTTCGGCATGGAACAAATCATTCGTGAAAAAGTTAAGTGTTTAACACGCATTTTGTTTAAGTTGTAGTTATCAGCGCAGCTGAACTACCTTTGATAGTGGCGTATACCACCAATCAATTCTTATCAACTTCTACATATGTTCTGCAAAGAGGCACACCGTACATGTGAGTTCCAAGTATGACAATGATGGGGCTAAGAAGTTTATTCCGATAACTTAACTGTTTGTATCGTGAGTGAAGTATGAACACAAACAAGCATGGACTAGTTTACCAAGCATTTGGCAAGTAGTGGAACAGACCATTGGTTTCTGACAGTATAGTGAAGTGTTTAGCTGGTGAACATTGAGGTTTGACCTGACGTACCGAGATGTCAGCCAATTGCTATTTGTCAGGAGCAGTATGATTTTATGCATATTCCTTAATGACGAGATACATTGAATGAGATAAATTGGACGGGATAAATTAGAAGGGATGCTTCGCGCTGCAACTACAATCTGGTTGATGCTTCAGTACAAGCGAGCGGTTGCAGGGAGCTTCCTGGTGCTCTCAGGGCTAAGGGGCGAAACGAAGCTGATCTGTTTGTGGCGTTTTGTGATTGTCTTGTATATTGTCCTTGTTTTGTTGCCAGTGATGTCAAAGGTGGTTTCCTTCACCCATTGGGCTGGCACACCGTCATATGAGTGAAATAACCTCAAGTGCGGCGTAAAAAACCAATGAAACAAACAAACAAACTTAAGTACGATACTCTGACAATATTATTATTGTCAAGACCAATTTATTTGTCTTTATAGAGTAGAACTAGAGTAGCTAATAGAGTAGAATGAGTGTAATTCAAAGTCTTGCCTATTATCAAGAACTGGAGCGGAAATTGGGCTATTACCCTGAGGATGCTTTAAAATGGATTTGTCCCCCCTGCGACTTTGAATGGATTCAAAACATGAAACCTTTCGAGTAGAAAAAAAACAACACATATCATAACAAGAGACAGATAAATCGTTTTTAAAGACAGAGTTTTACAAATTACAAAAACGAGGTTCCCTTTTGTCAAGTGGAACTTGACTAACGAGTTTTCTATTTAAATAAAAACATAAATAATGTTCCTCTAATATATTCGCATTAAGAATAAAGGCTGCATAAACGTAGAGGAGTAGTCAATGAACCTATTTGTGTATAAAATTAGGACTTCATCGTAAAAAGTGTCGATATGGAAATTGTAGCCAAACTATTCTTAACTAAGCTGTCCGCAGATAATCTGTGAAGGTAATTAACACATCTTCATAGATAGTATATTCACCTCATATGTACTATATTATTTAAAATGGCCGATATGCAGTTTTGTGGCAACATTATTCTGTGATATGCCGTTAGAAGACAATATGAGAGCCACCATATCCACAATTCTCCTCCGGAATATTCAACAGCTAAATGGGCTTGACCAACATTGACGACGCAGATGAAGCGTTATAGTGACCCTTTTTTTATATCGCATCTTTCAAAAAGACTAGGTTACGAATAATTCGATGAAAGGATAAGCACATAAGCACAATATAACATACAAGAATCAACGAGTAAGATCAATGTTATCCATCCTAGTTTATATTGGATTTTAGATAAGTTAATGCATT